>JAGVVM010001418.1:0-50182 GCA_019149425.1 Psidium friedrichsthalianum | reverse complement strand
GTAAATTTGTTTGTCGGGATCTTAAAGTTAATGGCCCTCTAGCCGAAGTTCATATTAGCCCATCTCTCTCCTTCTTTTCCCTTGAGCAAACGATCCCCCACATTCTTAGGTTTATATATGATTCAGATATGGAGAGAACACAATGGACCGTACTGGATTCACGGACCGTAAGGGCTCATAGCACCGGACCAGCCACTTTCCTATGAGCGATCTGCACGACCAAAACGGAGAGCGGCTATGAGGACGAGAGGGGAGGAGAACCAGATACGACACCAAGTAGTGGAACAGGGGGTCAGCCTGAGGTTGATGATGATGCAGCTGAGCATTTTGGCTCAGGCCTGAAGCAGACGACGACGATTCGCATTCAGCATTTGGTGTCAGCTTGAAGATGCACCTGAGCATTTGGGAGAGGACTGAGGTATCATTTTCTCTTCTCTCTCTGTTTTTTGCGTTGATGAATACTTCGAGATCCTTTATTTCTCAACAGCGGGCACCCTCACACGAGTTTAGGGAAATCGAAGTATGACACTAAACGATATGGGATTCTTGACGCACAGAATGCGAGGGGTTTGGGGTAGCACGCCCTCAGAAACGGGGGGTTGTGCTCTTCGATTAGTGAATGGCTTTGCCTCGCTTGTCGTGAGCAGGCGGGGGCTTGAGGGCAGCGCCCCTGAAACATATCAGGTTTTAGACTTTGTGTTTAAGCAGTTTGTTGGTGGATCAAAGGGCTTTCGATAGACTAAGGTTTGAGGCTCATTATTTTTAAGTCATCTATATTTAACTCGTATGACAAATCATTGTAACAAAAGGAAAAATATAGCGGAATCCCTTTGCAGGACATACGCCTATTCTGGGGTGAACTAGGTAATCTCATGTGTAATCCTATTGCATTGATATTGACGGTTTTAGATAAATCCCATCATCTTTTTCCCCTATCCTGCACAGCAAAAGTAATCAACTTTTAGGTTGCGTCTATTTTGCAAAAAAATAAAATGATTTTAAAAATATTTTCCTAAAATGAATGCTTACATTTCCCATAAAAATGAATGAAGAATTTTTTTTTTATTTTTATCGTGCACGAAATGTTGAGACATAAAATGTTGTCCATAATAAAAATATTTATTATTGGATATTTATTCGAAGCAACATAAATAATTATTTTCAGAAAATAATTTTTAAAATTATTTATTTATTTCGCAAAATAAACAGAAACCTTAAAACCAGATGATAAGGAATCGCCATTCTGTGCTACTTTGGCTTATCTTGCAATGACATTAGTAACAAATAATTCGCTTGCCGCATAACACATGTAGTCAAGTGGTGGGTTGGTTTGTATTCCCCCCATGATTGAAGATCTACGAATGCTACAAAAGAAATCCGTGTAGAAATCTCTTCAAGGTGATATCGCGCCACGTGTTAGAATCTTCGGACAATTTTTGTGTAACATACGAGCTTGATCCGGCCACGTGTCGTGCCTTTCCGCGACAAAATGATCATTTTGATCCTCTCCAAATAAAAAACCAGATCGATAAACAAACGATGACAACGTTTACTATGCCTTAAACAACAAGCATGGACCCTAGGTAGGAAGAAAACGACTAACCCTTCTAGCAAGAAAGAGATCACTTTATCTAGATCACAAGACAAATGAAAACTAATCGTTTTCCTTAAAAATGATTTTTATGAAAAATATTTTTTTATCGTCAAAATTGTCAGTGAAACAAGTATACCCTAATATCCTTTTAAAGCCCCCTTTGACAATTATATAGAAATACTGCAAAATTCGTAGGGACAGGCTTGAATGGCGATACATCCACCGTCCCTGTAGATAATTTGTTGACTTAAGTATTATGTTAGTATCGCTGTTCGGTAAAACATTACTTTTGATCTTTGAATTTGCGCATTTGCAATCAAGCTCTTAAACTTTTTAGCTCATCTACTCAAATCCTTGACCTTCCGTCGATTTTGTAATCAGGTCCCTCTGTGTCCAAATCCGTACGATGTACCGGTCGAAGTTGGCAGGAGTTTTGATATGGAAAACTGGAGGAAATGTTCTTGTTGGAAAGTCTCCCTGCTCAAGTGTACTTGCGCATGTCGTCCTTGAGATTTTAATCCGATGCCTGATGATTCACGGGGGCAATTTTTTTTTTTTTTTCGTGTCAAACTCTTGCCGGCTTTGATAACAAGTCCAATTTTACAGATTTGGAGTTGAAGGACTTGATTGGAAAAGTTTATCGATTTAAGGACTTGATTGAAATCGATGTATAAGTTGGGGATTTTTAGGGCTTTAGGCCAAAAGGAGAGAATTCTGTTTTGGAGAAAATCCTAAATAAGAACTTGAAGTGCATTCATTTCCTCAAATAAGGACATGAAGTGAATATTATTTTACATAAAGACATAAAGTGCTTTTTTTTTTTTAAAGAATGATTTAGACCAATGATATTTTCGTCATTACATATTCTGAATGTTTTTTTCTTTCCTTTTTTCTCTTTGTTTTTTTTCCTTGAATGGAACGACCATTGGAGGGTGTCCTTGCTGGCCACAAGCAAGGCCGATCCTTGCCTGCAACTAGTCTGTCTCAAGAGGCCGATGGCCTCTTGGGCAAGGCCAACGGCCATTGGGGGTGGCCTCCTTGACGATCGCCTTGGCGAGGGTTGCCCTTGTCAGTGGGCGGCCAAGGCCAAAAAAAAAGGAAAAATATTTAGAATATGTAATGATGATAATACCATTGGCCTAGGCTTTTTTTTTTTTAAGAGTAATTTAGATTTTTATTTAAAAAATTATTTTAAATTTTTATTTAAAAAAATGAAGGCATATCATGCCATCATTTAAATTTTGCCTTCTTTTTTGGCATTTCTTTTGCTGGAAAACAGCAAAGGAAATGTGGGAAATGAATAAGCTGGCGGGAAAATCACGACCTTTTAAATGGAAAAGAGGGAAACAGATTGTCGAATCGACCTCAGTCGCTGAAGCTCGCTCGGGCATTTGATCCCCTAGGGCTTGAAAAGCGTAGCATCCAGACACGATGGCCACGTTCGGAAGCCAATTCGACGGCGCCGCCGCTTTCTCCGGCGGTGGTTTCATGCCCTCTCAGTCCACTACGCAGTTCGCCGATTCCTCTTCCGTCTCTCCTGCCAAAGTAAGTAGTACCGCACGCTTGTTTCTTTTCTTTTTTTTATCACGCTTCTTCTGTACGCTTGAGCTCGTCAGCAGATTGTATGGCTCGAGTGGATGTGTTCTGGTTTGGCGAGAGATTGTAGCACGATTAGGCATTTGGGGGAAACGACTGTTTGCCGAGCTCTTTCTGATTCAATTCCTTGAGGTTGAGCTGTCAGACTCGCGAATTGCCGCCTTATGAGTCGTGGTGCGGATGGAAGGGAGAGTTAGGGTTTTGAAGAACCGAAATCTGATGCTATTGTTCTGTCGAGTGGTTAATTGCGAGTGCAATTCTATTGCCAACCGCAAACGTTCATAATTTTCTGCTTGGAACTAAGAATTTACCCGTGTGGAACAGCACAGAGAGGAATCTCTTGTATTACGAGGGTTGGTAGTTAATGGATGTGGCCGGGGATCATCTAACTTTGTACTTCACTATTCTTTCTAGTGACTCATCTCTGTGTGCCTCCAGTTTTGGGTGGAATCTAGATTATTTCTTGGGCAAGTTTGTATTCCCATTACCTAAGTGTTTGGATGCTGAGTTTTGATGAAGTTCTGATATATTTAACATGTATGTTTCAATATTAAGTTGTATTTGCATGTACAAAATATTTTAAGCAGGAAGTTTGACACTTGTGTTTTGTTCTGCAGAGTCGTGACACCCAGTCTTTGCTTCCTGTGACAGTGAAGCAGATAAAAAATGCCTTGGTATCACATGATGAAAAAATCAATGTCCTTATTGATGGTGTTGACGTGACTAATGTAGGCAGCACTCCTTGTGTTTTCTGCTTTTTCCATCTCTATTTCCTTTTTTTCTAAGAAAATCATTTACACATTTTCTTGTTTTGTGAACCTTGATTAGGTGACTCTGTTGGGTATCGTCTATAGTAAAGCTGAAAGAGTTACTGATATTACCTTTTCCCTTGACGACGGGACAGGGCGGATTGACTGTAATAGATGGTGACAATAAACAATTTTTCCCCCTATTCTATAGTATGACTTCCATTTGAGCGTTGATGTTAATTGATGCTAATCCTCTAGTTCTTATTTTCATGTTTACTTTTTGCAGGATCAACGAACCTTTAGATACCAATGAGATGGAAGGAATCTTGTGAGATTTCTTGTGATGTATTGTTATTCTTAAGTAGATGTTAAATATATCATGTTTGTTATATTTTTTCCCCATCCCTTGTTTTTCTCACTTTGGCAATTGCAATAGCTACTATCTCGTTGTAGGTGGTAGTCTATTAGATTAGTCCATAGATGCATGCATGTATACTGTTTGCATAAAACAGAAACAGACAATGTATCAGGCTTTTCAAAATGGTACCTTGCAGTTATTTTTTGCTGTTCTGAGTTCTTGAATTTTGCGAGTCGTGTGTGCAAAGGACAAGCATGCCACTACTTATTTATTAAGGATGAGGCTTTCTCTCAACTGGTACCCAGGAAATATTGTCTTCCCTTATCTTAGATTTTGATTGGATGATTCTCATTCGCAGAAATACTGGAGTTTTTTACAGAGCGAGAGTCTATCAGAGAGGATGCTTACTTTACTTCTCTACTTTCTCTTTGGAAGCCAATTTCATCTAGCATGCATGATTGGTTCCTGTAGAAATGGTCATGACAGATTCTGCTGCAAAATTATCCATAAATTGCAACATACTGAACTTTAAGATGTTGCCAAATTTTCTATGATGTATCAATAAGCGTTTGTTGCAATTGTACCCTTTGTTTGACCTTTCTTTCCTTGGTGGCTTTACCTGTAAAACAGGGATGGGATGTATGTCCGGGTTCACGGACACTTGAAGAGCTTTCAAGGCAAAAGACAGCTCAATGTTTTCTCTATTAGGTATTGACGATCTCTCTTTCTCTCTCTCTTGCTCTCGCATATGTGCAGATTGCATAATCATGCATTTCATCTGTAACTCAAATATCTATTTGTAGCAAATGATATGGTCTGTTAATTTTTCCTTTTATTAGTAAGTCCGCTATTATTTAACAAAGCTATTGGGATTTTTTTTTTTTCCTAATTTCTTGTTTAATTAGGCTATCTATAGGCCATTGTTAATGACATTCAAATTTCTAAATGGCATTCAAATTCAATGGTCTTCACATTTGTCTTTATCTTCCAGTAGATACCTCATAATTGTTACTCGACATACAAAGCTGCCAATTTGTCTATTAATACATGTACATGTAATTAACTAGCTCTGCTAATTTTTCTCAGCTGACATTTGGCATTAGTCTAAAGCTTGGACTTGACTTTATATTGGGAGGTAAATACGGGGCTAGATATTCATACGATAGACCTCTTGCTCCATTTATGTAAAGTTGTATGTATGACCTCTTGAGCTAGATATTAGGTGTGGACATGATCAGATATGCTAGTAGATGGGAATATGGTCGAAACTTCAAAATCAATATGATCAATATGTTGGCATGTTTCAATACTTCTGATTGTCTGCCTTAGATAAGTGGTAGAGTTCTGATTTGATTTGATTTTTTCTTTCTTCAGGCCTGTGACTGATTATAATGAGATTGCAAGTCACTTTATTGAGTGTGTCTATGTGCATGCATATAACACCAGGCTACAGGTATTTCTTCTTAAAATGAAAAGAGCATACAATGATTATATGTACACTGTGAATTATGAATATGAGGATTGTTCTCACGCGTTACTCATTTTTTCTGTTATTGTCACTTGGTAATTCTGCTTGCAGAAACCTCAGGTTGGTGCCAGTGTGCAGCCTCAGATGATAAATCCAATTATGAGCAACTCCATGAAGCCAGATCCAGCACCCCCACCAAATCAGGCATGAACCAGCATAGTATTACTTAATCTAATTATCAGATTGAATTGCGCTTGTAGTTTTACATAGTAATCATGTCTTCAATGTATATTTCTTGTCCATTTACCTGGCCAGCATAGCCTTGATGGATTCAGTCAGAATGTCCAATTGGTTATGGATTGCTTTCATCGGCCTGAAAACCTGTGAGTCACTGGTTGTCACCTTGGTTTACTTGTCCCCCGCCCCCCTTTCTTTCTTGTCTATACACTGTAGTCTTGCTTCCTAATTTCTTTCTTTGCTACTTCAATTTTTATACAACTCTTTTGTTGATGATTCCGTGAAAAAGCAATCATACTAGGGGTTTTGATTTGGTTAGAGAATTCATATATTCTACAATGGGGTCTTTAGGAATGAGGTTTTTACCTCATTACTCTGTCTGATCTTTGTTGAAGTGCATCAGCTGTCAATATTGTTGTTGTATGAGCTTCCCATCCAAAATTTACCCTTTAACCTGGATTGCTAGATTGGGAGATACAGTGCATCACAAAGTGTGATCATAATGCTTCAAAAGGCTTATTCAATGTCCCAACTTTGATTAGGGAATATTTGCAGTAAATGAAAGTAGAATGACAAAGTGTGGGACTAGTACCAAAAGTCAATTGTTGAAGGAAGGACTCATGGCAAGAAAGGGGTTGGAACTTTGTTGCTGCATATGTACTTCTACCATGAAAGAGCATTGAAAACTTCATGGAAGCAGAGCTGAATTTCATGCTCAAAAGTTACTCACTGATCACTTGGTTTTCAACTTTTTTGGAAATTCAACCTTTATTGACTGGCTGATGGTAGAAGTAATGCTAGACCGTTGATTGTGATAGATTGATGTATATAGTCTAGCTCGAGTAGTAAAGTCCCATGTATTAATCCATTTGCTCCCCTTGCTCTTTTTGTTTTACTTATGTGGACACCATATTTGCCTTTTACTTGGCCAAATTCTAAAAAGGCTACTTAAATAAGGAGAGCAAAAAAGAACTGGAAAAAAAAAAAAACTAAAGATGGATGAGATGGTAAAAAATTGGTTGACCAGAAGAAGAATGATGAAAATGGTCGGAGGCCAGCTGTTAAGACTTGGAGGATAAGGGGATCACAGATGTTTTCATTAGTCAATCATGTATGGAGAATTTTGTTATCCAAATTTGTTATTTTAGGTATACCATTAACTTTTAGTGACTTAGAAGCTACTGAAGATTCTAAAGCCCCAATGACTTTTGTTGTGTTCCTTCCAAATGCACCTCATAAGACAGTGGTGTAGCAGTCCAAGACTTCTTAGAATTTGAGCCTCCTCTTTAAGCATTCCGAAGCTAGCGAGCTCAATGGCATGTCTTGGCATGATCCATGCCACCTTAGATGAGCTAAGGATATCCCCAACCTTAAGAGCAAAGTCATAATGGAGAAAGAGTTGATTGACAGATTCAGCCGAGCGTTTACACATTCGACACCAATTCATGAGAATAAAATTCTGTTCCTGATGTTCTCAATAGCAAGAATCTTGTTCCAAGCTACTGTCCAACAAAAGAGAAATTCGACAAGGGAGATAGGGCGGCCTGATTTCTCTAGAGGGGAGAGAACGAGGGAAGAATTCCCCAAGATACAATAACACTTGTTCACTGTATCTCTTGCTATTTGCTGGGTAACAAACCATCTCGACATACTTGAAACCATGAATTTAGAATGAAAAAAGAAGAACCAAAAGGAGTTAATTGAGGAAAGATCCGAAATGAAAATTCCTAATTAAAGCTGGATTCCAATGAATGGAACCGTCCCCAAAGACATAGTTGGAAGCCATGGCATTCTGGTTGGCTGCTTTAAATAGAATGGAGAAGGGAAAAAGATATATAAGAGGCGCTTCAATACACCCCATGTCATGCCAAAAAGATTCTGTCTTCCAATGTCAACTTTTTAATGCAATGAATCAAAGGGCTTCACCACTTTCTTAAACACAAACCCAATAAGGGTAAGAATCTTCTGTTGCTTCTGTGAGATCTTAAGATTCATTATGCATAACATGTTTGCAGATTTCCCTACAAATTAAAGGTGTGGTTGTGGCCAAAAACTACTGCTATTTCCTAATTTTGGTGAAGATGGACCACTGGAAACTGCTTAAGGATTAGGATTCTTCTATCTACGCAGATTTCAGTACTCTTAGGTTTTTACCGAGCTTCCACTTTTACAATGTGTTTAAGTAGGTGTTCCTATTTTAGCTTTGTGTTGGTCTTAGTAGATTCTCTGAATGAGAACTTCTTGTGAAGAATGCAATGAACACCATGTGAATGAAAGTTTTTTGAATTTTAGCAAGTCTTTCTATCGAGTTGTGTGATGCAATTCTTCTCTTCAGCTTGATGGTTTGGAGATGTGATGCTTCCAGGAGTGTATTCTACTTGAGTTGTGATTTGCTGCAAGTCCTGTTTGAATTTCAATCCTCATGTGCTGACAATTTTGGAGTCATGGTTTCACATCAAAAAATATGTTCCTGTTTAGAAGTGATCGTCATATACATGTTGCTGTTTTGAAGATAACATGTTCAGCCAAAAAACATGCAGTACCTATTATGGAATATGTCCTATCAAAATTTTGTGGGGTCCAAGTGATCCTTAAGAGTATACAATGCTAATGACAATGAAAACAAAATCAACTTTTAGTGAACGAGACTTTGGTTATATAGTTAAATATATGATCAATTCTCTTTCTTTTTTCAAATGAAAAAGATCAATGGTCTTAAGAGGTGGTAAAAGTGATAACTTCTCCCCATATCCTTGTAATTTAACACTAGGTCAAAAACTTGGCTAGAAAGGGGAAAAGGGCTCATGGATAAAACGAGACTGCTAGTGCATTGCATGGGCACTCAATCTAGTATACCTAAAAGGGCTCATGTCTTAGCATAACCCATGCCACATGAGATGAGCTAAGGATGTCCCCAACCTCAAGAGCAAAGTCATAACTATGAAAGAGTTAATCGACAGATTCAGCCAAGTGCTCACACATTCAACACCTATTCATGAGAATAAAATTCTGGTCCTGACATTCTCAATAGTAAGAACCTTGTTCCAAGCTACCATCCAACAAAAGAGAGATTCTACAAGGGAGTTAGGGCAGCCAGATTTCTCTGGAGGGGGGGAGTGAACGAGGAGAGAATTTCCAAAGATAGAATAGCATGTGTTAACACTGAATGTCTTGCTATTTGCTGGGTACCACACCATCTTGTCATACTTTTTTTTTTGGCAGACATCTTGTCATACCTAAAACCATGAATTTTGAATGAAAAAAGAGCCAAAAGGGAGTTAATTGAGGAAAGATCCCAAATAAAAATTCCTAATTAAAGCTGGATTCCAGTGAATGGAACCACCCCCAAAGACATTGTCAGAAGCCATGGCATTCTAGTTGGTTGCTTTAAAGAGAATGAAGTAGGGAAAAGACATCTAAGAGGCGCTTCACTACACCAAATGTTATGGCAAAAAGATTCCGTCTTCCCATTTCAACTTTACTGCAATGAATGAAAGAGCTTCACCTCTTTCTTATAGATTTCCAAACACAACCCAATAAGGGTAAGAATCTTCTGTTGCTTCTGTGAGATATCAAGTCATTATGCATAACAGGTTTGCCGATTTCCCTACAAAGTTAAATGTGTGGTTGTGGCCAAAAACTACTGCCATTACGTAATTTTAGTAAAGATGGACCACTGCAGCAATCCACAACCGCTTAAAGGATTAGGATTCTTCTATCTACTAAGATTTCAGTACTATTAGGTTCTTACCGAGCTTCCACTTTTAAAATGTGTTTTAAATAGGATTCATGTTCCTATTTTAACTTTGTGTTGGCCTTAATAGTCTTTGAATGAGTTCTTCTTGTGAAGAATGAATGCAATGCGAATGAACACAAAAAAAAAAATGCGAATGAAGTTTTTTAAATTTTAGCAAGTCTTTCTATTGAATTGAGTGATGCAATTCTTCTCTTCAGCTTGATGGTTTTGAGATGCAATGCTTCCGGGAGTGTATTCTTCTTGAGTTGTGATTTGCTGCAAGTCCTGTTTGAATTTGAGTCCTCATAGGGCTGATTATTTTGGACTCATAGTTCCACATCTATGGATTATATTCAGAAATGTTTGTCATATTCATGTCTCCATGTTGAAGATAACATGTTCAGCCAAAAAATATGCAGCACCTATTATGGAATATATTATATCAAAATTTGTGGGGTCCAAGTGATCCTTCAGATTATACAATGCTAATGCTAATGAAAATGAAAACAAAATCAACTTGTAGTGGACAACACTGTGTTTTAGGTAAATGTAAGATCAATTTTCTCTCTTTTTTTTTTTTTGCATGAAAAAGATCAATGGTCTTAAGAGGTGGTAAAAGTGATAACTTCTCCCCATATCCTTGGAATCTAACAATAGGTCAAAACTTGGCTAGAAAGGGGAAAAGGGCTCGTGGATAAAATGAGAGTGCTAGTGCATTGCCGGACACTGAATCTAGTATGCATCTAAAATGTCTGCTTCGGTTTTGCGTGTGGTTTTAATTTCCTCTATGCTGCTGCAGAAGCCCATGGAAGTCGGGTCAAATTTCTAGATGACAATGGGACGATGGTGAAGATAAAGATCAAGATAAAATGAATCAAATTTTGCAATAAACGTTATGGAGAAATGTCAAGTTCTCTTCTGGACTAATCTTGTTTTGCCTCTACTCTTTTATGCAATGTTTGTGTCTGTAATTAATCTGCCTATTAAGGTGGATGCTTCTCTGCACTTCTAGGTTTTTTGTCATTATGCATGGTGCATCCTCAATGACATGATTTCTCCACCTCACAGGAGATCGGATAGGGGTGTACACATTAATGATGTTGCTCAGCAATTGAGTCTTCCAGTGGATAAGATCAGGTCTCTCTCTCTCTCTCTCTCTCTCTCTATATATATATATATATACACATACACATATACATGCACGCGCGCACTCACCAGCAAGCGTGTGCATAGACCCAACACCTGTAAAGACCTACAGCCTCATCCCTAATCTGTCCTGAGCCTTAAGTCTTCTGTTTGGGCTGTGACAGGGAAGCTATCCGCTATTTGGAAGAGGAAGGTTTGGTTTACTCGACGGTTAACGAATTCCACTACAAATCAACTACCAATGCATGATGTCCATGTTTTTCCCTGAACGGCTTTCAGGAGACATTCTGAAACAGTCTCCTTCTGCTCTACTCTTTAGCATGCCCGGCAGAGTGGGTGAATTAAGGCCTACATCTTTAGCTTGTTATAAAGCCTTTTGTTCAACTTATCTTTGTCATGTACATAGCGGGGCATCTGGAATTGCATATCTACCTTCCAGCAGTGTAGTATAGATTGTGTATGATCCTGTGATTAGGCAAAATGCTTATTAGAGGTCCCAAACATAGTGATTTTGCACCCACAGGCCACAAGTGCGATAGGAGAGCTTGAATTGAAGTCTGCATTTCGCGAATTACAGTGAAAGCTTGATGCCCAGCTAGTTCTTATAAATGAGTTTAAACTTTCCTGAGTGACTCGAGTCAATGGAGCAAACCAAGGGTTGACACTCCATATGATATCAAAGAGCTGTATCCCTTGGCCTCTGTTGTAAGTTCACAAGTCTACCGGTGTCTTTTTCAGTCCTCCAACATCAACGGAATCATCGTATGATTCCTGAGCGGAGGTTGATGTTAAGGCTTAGATTACGCAAGAACTTGTTCCCACTGCTCGCCTCTTGCTCCGTTCTGATTGGGGTAATATGTCCATTTTATCGATTGTTTGCTGTTACTGCTTGTGACCTTGTCTGTAGCACGTCGCCACTTTGGCTAGAATCCTAGGAGCCAAGCGGGAAGAGCATCAAGTACTAGCGATAATGTGCTATTGTGGTCTGTTCTCAAACTAATTGGGAACTGTAGATTTACTTAGCTGCAGATTATCAAGTTCCCTAGCTTTCAGATTCGATTTAAGCTCTGTTTGTTTGCAGAAAATAATAATAATAATAATAATAATAATAATATAATAATAATAATAATTTTAAAAAAATATATCTTCTTAAAAATGATTGCTTGTAACATTTGGCTAGAAACATAGGAGTCAAGCGGGAAAAGCATCAAGTACTAGTGATAATGTGCTATTGTGGTCAGTTCTCAAACGTTGTCTCATGTCCGCGTGGTCTGAATTCACTTGGCCATAACCAAACTCTTTTGATGTTTCTTCTTAAACTTGCTATATGATACGAATTACACTAATTGGGAACTGTAGATTCACTTGGCTGTAGATTATCAAGCTTCCTAGCTTTCGGATTCAATTTAAGCTCTGCTTGTTTGCAAAAAAAAATGTTCTTCTTAAAAATGATTCCTTGTAACATTTGGTATAATTAGTTGATGAAAAATATTTTCATTACCAACAATCATTTAAGCTTAAATATTCTCGTGAAAGATGTAAATATTTTTTAAATTATTCTTTTTTTTTTTTGCGAAACCAAAAAACGGAAAAAACATGTCTCCCTATGGACGAGTGCATACCGAAAAGACAAGGCATGTCTGGGCTTTTTTACTCCGGCATTTCTTCAATTTGGGAGAACAGAGAGACTGAGTTGGGCTAATGCAATCACCTGCTCAAGACACTCAAGTGGTAACATATATCCCCCATCTCCAGAGGACCTGCGCAAAAGCGCAAACTAGGGTTGAGGTCGAATGAAATCACGCATGGAGCACCCATATGAACGAATTCAATTGCTGCTTATACTCGTTTTTTTTTTTTTGGTTTGGGGGGGGGAGGGGTTTCTGATCCTACATTGTTCACAAGCCACCGTGTGTGCTATCTATATGTGTCGGTTATGAAACCTGCTCTCTCCTCATGTGTCCTCACCCCAGCTTCTGTCGGTTTTGCGATTCTAAATATTATTGTAAAAGTTTATGGAAAGGTGTAGGTATTTCGAGATTGGGCCGAAGTTTATAAATCACTCATGTCAATTTCAACCGAACCAAGCCCAAATCAAACTCAACATAGCAGCAAGCTGGGTCGCCTTGCGAATCACAAATTTGTCTACAAAGAGCAGCGAAAAAAAAAAAGAAGAAAATTAAGAATTATAGTCCTCCAGTCGGTACATAGATACAGCATACTTTACAAGTCTCGAGACCGCTCGTGTAAGCGATAATACTGGGTTCGGAATCACTGGTATTTCTATTTTAATTATTTTATGTTGTTATTTTATATTTTTCGATTTATTATTATTATTTTTTATAAATAGTACCACCGCCCTCTGCAATTGGGCCTCGTGAGAGGCGCAACTTGAAGAAAGCACGTGCAGAGGCACTTGGATTGCCGTCTATATTTGACCCACCTAAAACAATTTATTTAATCTATCTATTTATTTTTTTTAACAGCCAACGTGCAGCGTTCATTAGTGTTTACCAGCTTATCTACAGCAATCACTTTTATATCAATTCATTTACCTTTTGTTTATGAAGCAATCGCTCAGGGAAAAAGCCCGAGGGACTGATCTGATCGCTCACACCATTTCCCAGAAGAATATAAGGCGAATTTGTCAACGGGGACAGGTTTGACTGGAAAGTTTCATACAACAGGTTGTTAGGTTTTGGAGGTCCTCATCAGAAACCGAGGAGCCAAGGATCGGAACGACCGAAGCCGACAGGAGGAGGACCGGCAAATGGACCTACTTACCTTGCCTGTGGATCCTTTGCCCCATACTTTGAGATGCTCCTCCCCGCCAATCAAGTAGCGACGTTGATCGTATTTGCTTGATCATTGAAGTGAGTTCGTGCCCCCTCCTTTTGCTGGCATCTCAAATGCCATGACTTTCGTGCTGCGTTTGCTTGATAACTGTATTTGTAATCAATCATTTAAGTGCTGTAATAATTATAATTATATTATAATTATAATTATTATTTTAAATTAACCACGGGAGTCAACTATTTTCATACCATGTGGGAATTTCAAGCAATGGAAATTGTTGCCACGCTCCAAGTGAAAGTTTATTCTTAAAAAGTATGAAACTCGAGTGATCGATTCAAAAAATTATGACACATAAATAAGTATCGGATCAAAGTTATGTCATTTGAGATAGTCCTTTTCTTGCAACAGAGTGATATACTATAGTTTAGCTTTGATTTGGATAAATTGATTAAAAAAAAAATTATAACCATCGGAAGGGTTTTTTTTGGTTGCCCATCTATTTCCCTACGGAAAACATATTTCCTCAACAGTACGAATGATGTCATACATGAAGTAACATGCATCCTTTTTCGATGAATTTAAAAATGCATTTTATAAGGGAAAGATAGAATTAATTAAATAAATTTTATCGTATTCTGTTTATGTTTTCGCAATTTTTTTTTCCTTAAGTCCTTCGTGATTTTAGTTTTTTAGACATTAAAATTGCAGCTCTTCCGTATCAATACAAAAAACAGCTTATGCGCGGGGTAACAAAAATAACATATTTTAAGGAGAGAAAAGGTCCGACGAAAAAAAAAAAAAGGAGAGAAAAGGGAAAATTATTTGAAAATTTGGTCTATTTAAAAGATGATTAATCCATTAATAACTCTTAACTGATACTAGAGATGAGCAAGACAGACTAATTGAATCGAAAATCGCTCAGACCGAACCAAACCAATTGGTTTGGTCTAGTTCCTGGGGTCTCCAGTCTGATTCTTGGTTCTTAAAAATGAAATCAGTGTCTGGGTAGTCCCGTTCTCGATTCCAAGGGAAACTAGAGCGCTCGATTGGACCGATTATTTTCTTATTTATTTTATTAAACTTAAACCTAATATTTAGTATTGTGTTGTGTCCCCTTCGATACTTTATTTAACTATTTATAAACATTTCTTACTTACTTTCATTTTTCTTTACACTTCTTTCTTTTTATTTCTTAGTAACACTTACTTCTTTGTGCAACATCTTTTGCTTCTTTTTTTTCCGTGGTGATAACTTCTTTGTATAGTGTCCTCTATTTTTTAGTGTTGTAGATTGTAATAGCAATAGAAGGCTACTGAAATGTGATATCTCGTATTTTTTTGAGGATGAAGCAGAATATAAATACGTGATTAAGTCAATATGATTAAATTATCTTTTTCGGAGGAGCTTTGAAAAAAGAAAAAAAAATATGCATAGGTCAAAAGAAAAATGAGACATGGTGCGTTGCATGAGTAGAAGTAGCAAGTCATCATTGAAACCATATTGCTCGATACAGATTTTAATCGTTCCTTCACTGGCATGGGCCATGATTATTTGACTTTTATCTGTAAAATGAATTTTCAGCAGAAGAAAATATCATTTGTTTAAGAACCTTCTTGTTAGCGTAGATGTTTTGGGTAACAAGAGAAACTTAAACATTGCATTTGACGCACGATAACAAAGTTCTTGTAGAATAGAAAATAATGTCAAGCTTCACATGCTAGAAGGATCAGTTTGAAACATCATATGTGTCTCTTTCAAGTTTCTAATAAAGCTGCTGGATCAAGAAAAAAAATATTATTCTCCCTCTCATTATTTTTCTCTCAATGCGATGGTGTGTAAAATGAATCAATGTTCAGTACCTAATCTGATTCTTTTTGTCCTGTCTTTTTGTAACTCTTCGTCAGAAAGTAATGGCAAACGTGCTCTGTCCATATTACTAATGTCACAAAATAGCAAGTTAGGCAGCAAAGCTGCACGCATTAATTATTAGTTGCGGCCAAAACCACATGATTAGAAGTCCTCAACATTCTCAAGTATCCAACAAAATCAGAAGAGACTAAAAGAATGAGAATGGCCAGAATGTCCTCCAGTCGATTTTGGTGCACTGAGAGTAAATTTGATAGTTCTCTAGTAGTGTTTGATAAAAAGAGTTTAAAGAGTATGTAAAAAACTACGATCTTTAGACTCTGTTTATTTCACACGAAAAATCATTCAAATTAAAAGTATTTTTTAAAAAAATATCATTTGAATCGCTTACAAAAATTTATGAATGAAAAATAATTTCCATCGCATGAAAATGTTTGGACATTAATTATTATAGGTAATTGAAGCATTTAATTTGACTACTTATCAAGTAATACAAGTGTTTATTTTTAGGAAAATATTTATCAAAATATTTATTTTTCGTGAAGTAAATGGAACCTTAGTATGACCAATAATGTCTGATACTATATGTTACTATACCATGTGTCAGATTGACGTGGGTGCTTGTACTATAATTAGCAAAAGCCCACAATATGACTAAACTTTCTTTACATGCATAGCCGGCAGGAACATTAAGTGAATGAAAAAATTATACATTTTCAAAAAGAAGTATATCTGACACACTTTCATTTCACATTTCGACCATTCTTTTCTATCTATTTCCGTGGTCAAAATCTCGGCCACAATGTCGTGCGATGGTACCATTTTCACATGGAAGAGAATTTCTTCACTTTAGCAAGCTGATATTAACAATTACTAAGTGATAATTAAAAAGTGCCCTAGCTAACAAATCAATATTCTACTCCAGGGGACAACTCTTTTTGTCTTTTGAAGTTATGTGATAACGACGGAGTGAAGATCAAATCCTCTACATTCCCTAAGATGAGGATTCCACTTTCGTCCCAGGATCGGATGGCTCATAACACTTTCAAGAACCACCCAAAACCCTAGAAAAAGTCCAAGTTGCGATGCCACGTGAGAAATGATAGACATGATCACACCTCATTCGCCGCTCCCTTCGTTGAAGAGAACGAAGAAAAATCAATACCAAAGAAGAATACCACAGGCAAGCGAAGACAATAATGGTATCTACTATCTGCCCTGAGAAACTAACAAATGAAAAAATAATTCGTATAAAGCAAAGGGAGGTCATGTGAGAGGTGATCATAACAAAGACATAAAATATGAGAATGAGTACAAGAGGCGAACGTGAGGAATGATTCTGGTCTTACTGACCCCAGTTGGGGGGTTTGACCAATTTGGAAAGAAAAGCTTGCAGCCTTCTTGGGTGTGGCTAAAGACAGCCAAATCATCACTTCATCTTAATTATTTGTTTAGCGCTCTGTCTCTTTTCGACGGTGACAAAAGAGGGAATCAATCAGAAGAAATCTTGGAGGTGAAGACCAGACCTGTCGCGGAGTGCAAACACAAACCCGCCGAACTCTCTGCCAATCCCTTTCTTTCTCTTTCTATCAGCCACTTCTTTCCTGATTGATTGCTTGATGCCCATGTATACCTTTGAATATTTCAAGTATTCAGATGTAGTGACATTCAAATCTCAATCGGGAAAGGTAAACAAAAATAGAATATTAATACCACGAAAAATCTCACATCGATATATTCATAATAAAATTTATTCTAAACAATTTTTTTGATTATCAAAAACTCCAAATTTGGTACACCCGTGATAAATTTACCTTTTGTTAATTTCAATTAATTTTATAATCAAATTGTTGAAAATGATAACACGTGATAGTTGGACGAGTGTATCAATTTGGGGTTCGTACTCTCCGTTTGTTACAAGTAAATCAATTTGAATTTTTTTGTGGTAATAACTCAATTTAATGGAAACTAAAGGAAGTTAATTCGTCACAGATATATTAATTAAAAAAATTTTATGGTAAAAAATTAATTTTTGGTAAATCTATTATAAGTGTATTAGTTTGGGTGTTTCGTGGTTAAAAAAAATAGTTTGAGATAAATTCATCATGTGTGTATCAATTTTAGATCTTTCGCGGTATTAACCCTAAAACGAGGTAAAATATTTGGACAAGCTGACTCATGTGATTCGGTTAAATAATGAGGTTTATCTCATGTGTTAAACTTTATAAGATGGTGGCTCCGGGTTTTGAGGGGGCTGGTGGTGTGGCCATGTGAAATCATTGCTTGGTGGTCCTGCTGCCTGGCTGCAGTGTGCGTTCACTGGGGACATGGGGCCGCAGCCTCCGGAGCGGCAGTGGCATTTGTTGGCGGATGGCCAAAAAATGACCATTTCACAGTATTTTCTTTTTCTTTTTTACTTACATGTGAAGCAGCATTAGGTGGGGCTTGCTTCTGGCTTACATAAGGGGAGGATTCATCTTCACCCGCAAAGTCTTTCGTATTTGACATTAGAAAAGTACAGAAGCAACGCCAAATAATGGACAAACCAGGAACACTCCCATCTATCTAAATATGTAAGTTACTCACCTAATCTCACCGGATTCGAAGAAAATTATCGTAGCTCCATAAAATTTTCCATTTTTTTTCCTATTCTATAAGTTAAGATCAGTCTAGTGGTAGAAAGCGTATATTCGTTTATTCCCTCATTCTTCAACTCCACATGTCCCTCCTAGTATGATTTTGAAGTTAGGATGTGTGTGTTTTTTTTTTTTGGGGGGCGGGGGGAAGATATGTATAAGCTTTTTAAAAATGTGCGATTACAAAGAAAAACCGAGACGCAAAAATCTAGCACTGATCACGACATTAAGGGTGTCACAAAAGGTACAAATGTGTAACGGCTAGGAAAGAAGCACATAAAAGCAACAACAACAAGCGGCCAAACAAGGCCAGCAAAGGGTGGTAGAACAACCGCTGGGAATCTAGTTAAAGATAGCGGGAGAAATTCCCCAATTAGTTTGGAATCTCTTGTTGCTTAGAGAGTCTTCGACTGGTTTGAGAGGATGTGTTGTATTGTACAAGTTAGAAAGTCCTATCCAAAATTTTAAATAAATAGATGGAGAGGGGACTAATATGCATATAAAGAGCATATAAACATCATTGTTAAGTGATGCAAGATATTTCAATATCCCCTCTCACATGCAAGCCTCATTAGGAGTGGCACGTGGAATTTTACTAATGAGGTTTGCATACACGAAATGAATAGAACTTAATTCTGATACCATCTTAGATTCTATGCAACCTCTACCAATTATTCTGGAAACTTAATGCCAATAATTCTAAAAACTTAAGCTATTAATTTTTTTTTGGTTCGAAAACTATTAAGTAAATGTGTGGTTTATTATTTAAATATTATAATATTCTCCCTCATGTATAGGCTAGACTAAAGCTTTTTTTTTTTTTTTGGGTTGGAAGGCTGGATTAAAGCTTAAAGCTTAAAAGGTGGAAATATGTAATTGAAGAGGCAAATAAGGGTCCAGACAGATTTGAACTTTAAGTCATGTTAAATTTTTGAATATTTTGATATTGTCATAATGAAGAACACATGGGCCTATTTATAGGCTTTATTAGATGTGTGTCTAAGGTGATAAATCAACATTATATTAATAATAACCTATTAGGGATATGCACTATTAGATGAGTATCTAAGGCAATAGATAAACGTAATATCAAGTATAGCCAATTAGGGATGTGGATGGATATGCACAATCAAAGTAGATATATGCATAATTTTGAGAGATATGGAGAATTAAAGGTAAATATTCTAATGTTGCTAACAATATGAGAAATATATATTTGGTTTTAAATCTTGCCAAGTAGAGAGGTCATCATCGATATATAATACGAAGAAACTATATTCTCTCTTAAAGGAATCTTATAATTTTACCAATCATTTTTTAGATATGCAATTGAGAGAATACTGAGACAAAACTCACACCTTGGAAAGCCGCCCCAAAAGATTATCCATGAAAATGAAAATCTACGAAAGCAAAAGAAAATTAAGAGTAGTATTTTTTAAAAGACAATTCAATTCAACTCAACTCAAAAGTCAAGATACACTTATACTTTAGAAACATTAGCCTAAGGTACTTATACTCTAGAATCATTTATGACATCTACCAAAGGGCTATATTTTGGGTCCAGCTAGTATTCTAATTACCGGATTGCAACAATGGAGATCTATGCATATGTATAGTGGCATGATAACTTTCAAGATGATACTATTTTGGTGGATCGGGATCCAAAAGTAAGAGGTCCATTCCTATAACCAAGAATGGAGACAAATACCAATCCTCTATAAAATATGAATGCTTTCACTGGCTACGTTTGGTAATTATGATATAAGGTGGGATATGATATATTTTATCCGACCTTGTATTTGGTAGCTATCTAGGATGAGATAGAGGGAGATATAACAAGGATTAAAAAAATCTAAAGGAATGGGATGGGATAGACCATCATAGGATTTCTCATGAGAGTAGACATGAAAAGAATCAGATTTTTCCCATAATCACTGCATCTCGTCTGTGCCGAGTCGCCTCTTCGTAGAGCTGAATCCCCTCTGTAGAGAGAGGGCCACCTCTTTGACGGCGACAACCATCAAGTGTGGCCACCTCTCCACTAACGCTAGATTGGGGTCTCAACCCTCAAAGATGGGTATCTCCATATTCTTGTTTTGTAATTGATTATTCGATGCGATATGAGATCATGTCCATGTCTCATTTGAAAATGACTCTTGGCTCTTTGATAAGTTGCACACCTTGAGATTATGCCATGCACATCTCCATTTATCTTTGGCCAGTAGGAATGCTCTTGAAGGACCTCAAGATTTTTATTGATATCAAAGTAACCACCCAATTCTCCGCCATGTGCTTCTCGTATCAACAATTCCCTAAAGGAACTTGTCGACACACATATGCAATTTCCTTTGAAAAGAAATCCATCCTGGATGAAATAAGTGCCCAAAACTCCATATTTACAGTCAGTGATGATGGATGAGAAATCCAGATCATCATTTAGAGTTCCTTCATAACTTGGAAACTAAGGATTATGGAATTCAAAACAACAAGCATAGAATATCTCATTGATAATGCATCAGCTATCGCATTAGTATGGCTAGGTTTATACTTTGAAATAAAAGAAAAGGATTGGAGAGATTCTATCAATTTTGCGTTTCTCAAATTAAGCTTGCGTTGGCCGCTAATAAACTTGAGGGCTTCATGATCAAAATGAAGCACAAACCGTTTTGGTATCAAGTAATGACTCCAATGATCTAGAACTCTTATAATAACATAGAACTCCTTATCATATGTTGAATAATTCTTTTTGGAGTCGGTTAGCTTCTCATCAAAATAAGTTACCGCATATTTTCTTGGACAAAATCAGCTCCAATGCCAACTCCACTTGGATCATTTTTGCTTGATTGCTTCAAAAGTGTTGTGAGCAGCCTTTATCCATTAAAAAGAACCCTTCTTCATGCATTTGGTAATAAAAGCCGTAATAGTATTGAAGTTCTTCACAAAGCATGGATAGAAAGAAGCAAGACCATGAAAACTTCTCATATTGGTGATGAACTTTTGAATCGGCCATGACCTTATCGCTTCTACCTTGGATTGATCAATAGATATTTCATCCTTAGAAACCACATATCCAAGGAATATAATGCTAGAAGAGAAGAACCGACGCTTCTTCATCTTAGCGTAGAGCTTATTTTGGCTTAGAACTTCAAAGATCTATTTTAAGGGAGAAACATGCTTTTTCTTGCTTATGCTATACACAAGTATATCGCCAAAGTATACATCCACAAAATGGTTGATAAAAAGTTGAAGGACTTCGTTCATCAGCCTCATAAAAGTACTTGGAGTATTAGAAAGTTCGAATGGCATAATTAGCCACTAAAAGAGGCCTCCCTTAGTCTTAAACGCTGTTTTTCATTCATTACCTTCTCAAATTTGAATCTCGTGATAACCACTTCACAAATCTATCTTGGAAAATACAAGTAGAACCATGCAATTTGTCAAGCATATCATCAAGTCTAGGTATGTGGTACCTATACTTAATGGTGATATTATTGATGGGTTGGCTATCCATGCACATTCTGAATGAACCATCTTTCTTTGAGACAAGTATAGCTAGAATAGATCATGGGCTCATACTTTGTCAAACATAGCCTTTACCGATAAGTTCATCGACTTATCTTTGTAATTCCTTTTGTCTTCTGGATTACATCGGTACACTGCTTAATTTGTTCGGTAGAGAAGCACTAGGGAGCAAATCAATGTGGTGCCCAATAAGCCTTAAGGGAGAAAGTCTAGGTGGAAATTCCTTCATAAATACATCTGCAAATTCTTTCGACAAGGAATGCATTTTCGGATGTAGGGATCTCTTGTTCTCACTACTTTTATCAACCAAAAGTAAAGCATATATAGTTTTTTGCTTGCAAATGGCTATCTCAACCCGTGTTTCATTCAAGAACAGTTTCTCTTTTCCAATGTTTCCCTACCCAAGTTGATGTTTTAGTATCATGATTGGATTCAAGGGAACAAGAGTTATTCATTTTTGTTCCTTGTGAAATGAATATGTATTTTTGTGCCCATCATATATGACCTTTCTATCGTATAGCCAAGGTCTTCCTAGTAATAAGCGGCATGCATCCATAAGGATTACATCACATAGAACCTAGTCTTGGTAACTTCTCCCTATTAAAAATGAAATTAAGGTTCTTTCAGTTACCTTAAAATCACTTTCTTTACCTATCCATTGGAGTTTGTATGGTTGAGAATGCTTGGTTGTCAGCAACTTTAGTTTATCAATCAATGTTGTTGATGTGACGTTACTGCAGCTTCCACCATCAATAATTAGCATGCACATCTTCCTATTAAAGGTGCAAAGGGTGTGGAAGATATTCTCAATTTGCTCATCGGCGTCAAGAGAAACGTCGATGTGTAAGATTCTTCGAACAACAAACAACTCACCATCATTGGCCTTTTCCACAACCTCCTCTTGATTCTCAGATTTGGAGATGTTGTGGTCAGAATCATCTGCTTCTTCTTGAAGTTCCAAGTCAATCTTCTCAGCCTATTGAATGGCCATGACTCTATGGTTAGGATAATTAGTTTGACAATGCCCATAGTCAAGATACTTAAAGCACTTTCTATTATCAACATTAGGTTTCTTGCTAAGTTCTTTCATTGGTTCAACAACCTTTGCTTTGCTTTTTTCTTTAGCTGATGAACTCTCAACCTTACAAGAAGAAGCACCCTCAAAGAAAGATGTTCCTCTTATTTGGATTCTAGTTGATGATCCCTTGCCATGCTTCAGCTACTTTTCCACTTAATTTCATGGCTAACTTACAAATATCTTCAAAAGACCAATAAAGTTGAAGCTCAACCAAATTAGCAATTTCTCGATTCATTCTGCCAAGGAATCGGGTTAAGGTTTGCTCTTGCGATTCCAGAACATTGGACCTTGTCATGAGTAGTTCAAACTCCCTAGTTTTGTTCTTCTATGTTCATCTCTTGTTGCTTGAGGAAATTCAGCTTCAGGAACAGGTCTTTCTTATAACTGGCAGACAATAACCTCTTCTTCATTAAATTCTTGAGTTTTTGCCAAGACTTGATCTTTCTTTCCTTCTCTAGCTCGCTGGTGTTTCAGGTTTTCCACCATAGAGAAGCGTATTTTCTCAATTTTAGGACCACAACCTTGCATTTCTTCTCATCCAAGTATGATTTGAAGTGAAAAACTCATTTAGTTGTATGAAGCCAATCCACAAAGTCATTAGGATTGAGACTTCCTTCAAACTCAAGAGCTTCCACTTTGACATCACGATCATTACCTTTGTATCTTCCTCTTCTTCTTTGGACATGTTATTCTGAATCAATATAGTTTCTTGCAATGGAACTAGAATCATCAATAGAGCTTCAGTGAGAACCTAAATTGTCGTGTTAGTGTCGTTTATCGAGACGTCTCACTAGTTGCTCAAAGCGCTCGAGGAGACACAACACTATTTACCTTTGGAGATTTTTGATGGCATGATCTCGTCTTTTATTATGCACTTGTTCCAAAGTCAAACCTCTTGGAACAGGATCATCCACTTGAATAAGGATGGATAATAGAAAAGGTATCACTCAAGATGATTCCACCTTGATATGTGCGTGGGCCAGTGTTCTATTGATAGGAATTTCAAAGTTGCATTCATTTAGTAAAAATGAAAGTGTGTGGATGAATTGTTGGGGCTAAGTGTATGGAATAGTGTATAAGAATAGTAAAAAATGATAGTAGTGGACTATACCGAGTTGTAAAAGATAAAAAAACCGGCCAACGATATAGAAGGAAATAATAGGACGATCATCACAAATGCCTAAAAATATCACTAGCCAAGGATAAAGATAGAGATTAGATAGAAGCTCCCCATCATAGTATAAAGACTACACTACCAACCTAGGATAAAGGGCTTTTGGCTTACCACCAAGGAGTAATCTACTCTCCAAAGATAAACATGTTAAAGGTTTATAATTCACGTCACGCCCTGCACTCCACAAACGCGCGACATCCCACACTTATAGCAGTCGAGAGATGCGAATCCCAGGTTGTCGCCGACTAACTTTGAACCCTTTGAGCATAAGCCAGCGGAAACAAGACTTCCCAACACCCAGCATGCATTAACTAGGGTAGCGAAGACAGAGAAAGAGAGAGACAACAAATAGAACTAAATGACAACATCACATAACCATCATCAGGAAGTTACAAAGGTGGCTTCACAAAAGATACCCAAGGTAATCGTTACACAAAAAAGGACTACGGTTAATAAGCCTAACTTCACTTCTTAAGAGGAAGCTATCATTAAACTATAAGCACTCTACTAAACATCTGCCTCAATGGTATCAACCTCAGGATTAGGCTCCACGGGCTCGAGCTTCTTCGATTTCTCCTCTTCGCCTATATTAGAGTCTAACACAACAAGGTCCTCACTCCTAAGGTTATTCTTCGAGGGGTGCTCAGTCACTTGCTTTATAAAGTCCTCAGGTATTCCAAAAGGTGATGGTGGTTCACTCATGACTAGGGTTTATGATTTGAAAGGTTGGGGGAAATATAACCGTGAAAACAAATTTCAGTAAGCCTAACCCTAAGTCTTGCTTAGGACATCACATATCTCCAGATCAGCTCTAAACGTGCATCCTAGACGCTTATGATCAAGTAACCAATAACAAAGGCAAACGATGACAAGAAGCCCAAATTGACTACGTATACATGCAATTTAATCACAGACATCAATAACAAGTTCAAATACATGCTCAAGCCCCATTTTAATTTTATCAGCACAATTCGGATCTTTCGTGACATTCACTCTCATACCTCAACCCACATACACGTTTCACTGCGCAAAGACTCAGGTTGGCACATCTCCTCAATTCAGTGTACTCGCAAATGCGCCTTCGGCGCGTATAAGACCCAGATACACAGTAATATCCCGGTGCCTCAACCAGCAAGGCATCAAAACCAAGACTCAAGTTGGCACCCTTTATCACTCCAACAACCCCGCGTCATATGCGTTCAGACGCAACAACCTTATCTCACCATTTCCCCCTCATTGGGGCTCGCCCTCCAGTGCTTGATATAAGCCATTTCATAGCGAATATTCATACCAGTAAACAATTTACAAATTCAGAACAATTTCAGCCAGGCATGCTCATACGGATCAATACATTTCAGAATAATCATTGAGCATGCATCACAACTATGCAGTTTGGATGGCCAAATCAAACACGTACTCGATCATCGACTTTCACAGTATAAAGTAAGGTGTAAGCCAATCACTTTGCCAGACTTGTACAATTTTGCCAAATCTAACCGAATTTGCAATTTCAAGCCTAAACATGCGTATCCGATCATCCAATCACAACATTCAATCAATATCACACTTAAACAACCCATGAGCAACAACTTGACATACGCATCACACCTAGGCCGTGAATAGTATAATAAATTTTAACATAGGCCCATTTTCAATCTAAATGCCTCAAATCATGTCCCAAATCACCTCGACCTCAATATTAGACATCTGAGCCTCTCTAAACACCATATCACAACCATAAACAGTTCTTATACTCGCATGAACAATATATACGATCCACTAACCGAGTCGGTTAAACTCTAAACCACCAATCCGCCACAAAATCCTAAACCGATTACCTCTTAAGTACATCCTAGAGCTAATTCGAAAATTATCTAACATCCTATTCAAGAGTTAGGGATCAGCTTACCTCAGTGACGACGAAAAACCAAGGGAGAGGCAGCGGAGCACGGCGGCGACTGGCGGACGGGCATCGAAGAGAGAGAGAGAGAGAGAGAGAGAGAGAGAGAGAGAGAGAGAGAGAGAGAGAGAGAGAGCGGGCTAGAGAGAGAGAGAGAGAGAGCGGGCTAGAGAGTGAGTTGAGAGAGAAGAGAGAGACAGTGGTGGTCGAGCTCTCCGGAGTGGTGTGGTGGTCGATGGGGCAAAAGGGACGGCACCGGTGGTGGCGGCGGTCGAGAACAAGCAGGCAAAGGAGAGGCCAAGAGGGAGAGAGAGATCGGGTGAGTGAGAGGAAGGGAGGTAGAGAGGAAGTGTTCTTAAAAAAAATGGAGAGAAAGAGTGAAGAGAGGAAAGAAAGAAGGAAAAATGATTTCTCCATTCATACCTCATTTTACTATTTTTTGAATGACTAAGTATCTTGAGAAGTGAATGGACTTGACAAGTTGTCTCCAAAAAAGTGATGGGTTGTCTTGAAAAAGAGGAAGGAAGTGACCATGTGTCATGAAAAGAGGTGAGTTGACTTGTGGTGGTTGGGATTTGATAAAAAGATGATGGACTTGACTTGTGCAAGATGGAAGTGGCATTTTGGTGGCTTGATTTGATGGACAAGATTAATTTGACTGATAAAATTGATTTGACATCGACAGGACATTGACGAGATATTTTTCTTGGAATGCGTGAAATCGGGACCTGGTGAGATTCTAACGCGAACCACACTAGACGTGATACATTTTCGAACCGAATTTCCAATCATGCAAAAATAACTCTACCTACCAACTAGGGAGTCCGTTTGCAAATTGAGAGCAAAACAATCATTTTCAACTTACTGCCTTACTTTTTGGCACTCCGAAACGAAACTGCCAACTGCAGAACTTATCAGAACGACCTCCAAAACACAGCTGTGATATTCATGAAAATTTGATTATCCAAGTTTGGAATTCATTTCGTGGCCAAATTCATTTGATAGCTACTTTAGTAAATACTCAGATCAATGGGCGGCTGTTAAGAGATACGCGTATGGACTTATCAAGTTCACGTATTTTAAATTTTTAGGTAGTCTTTCCTCTTCGGTTAGTCATCTCAAGGTGATTAGTTTCGAGTAAGATTTAACTAGAGCGCATCACTGAAACATATCCATTCTATTTTACAAATCCAAAATAACTAAGGAAATAGCTTAGATAAGTCCCTCCTTGATAATTATTGGCTCCCAACAAAATCAGCAACTATGTTGGATAGATTGAGCTTGTCGGCTAGGTCAAGAATTGGCAACTCTTTAGTTGGCTACTTGGGTGTTAGCCTTCATGTCGCATCTCCAGGATTGATCCATAGTAGCAAGTTATAATTTTGTCCTGAATGAAAAATGAAGTTATTGGACTTGCTAACAGAATTAGGTCAGAATTTGAGGATGGTCCTAATGTGTTGGATGCTCCCGCATCGTAAAGACACTAAAAATACCATAACTTTCGTATGGTGCTCACTTCTGTGCTATAATTTTTTTTACCTCTTGAGTGCATAATTAATAAAAAAAAAAGTATTCACTTGAGTGTCATAACTTTCAATCGATCACTTAAATGCCAATTTTTTTAAATGTTCACTCAAATGCCATTAATCCAACTTGACATAGCACTTGTGGTGAACATTTTTAAAAATTTATGTCATTTAAATGATTGACTAAAATGTTATATGGTACCCAAGTAAGAAGAAAAAAAAGTTATGACACTCAAGTGAGCGTCGTACACAAGTTATGATATTCATGTGATCGTAAAAAAAGTTATGGCTCTCATATGAGCGCCGCATGAAAGTTATGACACTTATAATATTCTTATCCTCACTTAAAACTATCGTTGTCTAATTTCAAGATTGTGTGGCACCAAAATCATACATTCGAAAATGGAAGTAATTCCTTTTTTGTAATTTTGGTTTCACAATTTGAAAACGTTATGTGTTTTGTGGATAACATTCTGCATCCACATTACCCTTGGTTTTCCCTTGAATCATCCGTGTGGACATTTAAGCGACTCTTGAAAGATTATTATTGGCTACTAAACTAAATTTGTTAGCTTACTCAAATATGACCCATGATGCCAATAAAATTGATGTGCAAATTTGATTTCTTAATTGATCAGATGATCAATAAGGCATCTAAAACTTTCTTATTGTCGATCGTACAATCTAGAAAGCAAGGGGGAAAAACCAAAAGATTGATAAAGAAAAAGTACCAAGAATAGGAAGAGACGAGCTTTAAATAGAGAGAGAAGTTATTTCCCAAACTCATCTTTAAGGACCACACCAATCACGGAAAAATTACCCAATCAGTCTTACACTTATTTTATGAATGCTAATTCAATTTTAAACTTTTCAATTTTGTGGATTTAATCCTAAACCTCCGTGCGAAATTTTAATGTGATCCTTCCGGTCAATTTTCACTGAAATTTGTTAACATCATGGTATAGTGTCATCACTAGATGCTTTACGCGCGACACCGCCATGTCATCGATTTCTTGCAAAAATCGATATGAAGAACTATATTGAAATTTCGTGTAAAGGGTTCGAATTAAATTGGCAAAATTAAAAAGTTTAGGATTGAGTTAACATCCGTACAATAAATTTAAAATTAATTGGATAATTTCTCCTGTCAATAAGTACTGAACCAAATAGTAAGATCATGTCGGGTCATAAAAAAAGAAAAGGAATCTTTCATGTATTTTTTCGCTAATATCTTTTTCATCTTCTGATAATTGGTATCACCCTAGAGGACCTTGAGGGAGAAGTTTAAGCTACGCAAGCGATCACTTTAGTACTAGAGATGCATATTTTATGCCGGGTGACTTCCATTATTGTTAAGCACCCAGTCTTGCAATGAATGAATTTTGCCACGTGTGACCAAAGAAATCGTGCATAATTGACGTCGGTGGTAATTAAATTAAGACTTGTTCTTTTCATTTAAATCTAGATTAAGGGGAAACCTTCTTCGACTTATCTCCTCACTCGAGCACATACAGCAACGTGTACCCTTGAACTAATCCCACTTTGCTATGACCATGATTAACTAATTAGGTGATCTAGGTGTACTCGTTTAAATATAAAACTACAAGCTTCGAGATACTTATCTTTTCTTTTTTCTTTTTTCCTTATTTGCTTAGGCATTATGATCCTCGAAATTAAAAAATTCGCGTGCGAAATCCGACTCGACATCAAAACACATGCCGTTAGTTCAAATTTTAGCATTGAGATTTTAACATAGTTAAAGTTCATGAAAGTTCAAGTTGTATGCATGAGTCATGCAGCATGACACTAACTCACGATGGAAGAGAAAATTGATAGGGAAAATATCACCACAAGTGTCATAACTTTCATTCAGTATTCAATTAAGTGATATAACTTCTTTTTCGATCATTTTAATTTTTTAAAAATTATTTATCCCACGTGCTATGTCAAGTCGAATTATTGGCATTTGGGGAGAATATTTTTAAAAATTTATGATACTCAAATGATCAATTGAAAGTCATGATACTCACATGAACGTTATAAGAAATCCATCGATGTTTGTATTGAGTCAAATCAAGTTCTTCTGACACCAAATCTGATCAAATCCAACTAACGTGATCATCCATAACTCTAGAGTATGATGTAAATAGAACTTAATTAACATGAATGCTTGCATGGATGCTGCCACGGAAAAATTTATCAATGCGAATATTAAAGCACGATGCAAATAAAATTTAGTCGGCATAGTTGCCTGCACGGATGAGTCGGATTTGGCGTCAAAGGGGATTCATTTGAAAAAATTGTGAAAGCAAAATGGCTCGATCATGCAAATTAAAATTACCATTGCCTTGATTAGGAAAAAAAGCCAAAAAGTCCGAGGACCAAAAAGCAAAATTCAATTCATTCCAAAATGTGTATATACACAGTATACGCGTGCGTGCATACACGTACAGGTTTTTACCGCTGACCAAAAGCCTAAAAACCTAAAACCACCACGTGGCACAAACTGGGGTACCAGGACAGGATTGCCACATGCTACCTACGGAGAACGATTTGCAGATATTCTTACAAGCCTGAGTCTGAACCAAGGGAATCGTCGGCAACGATATGACACGTGGCGAGCATATCCATAATTAACCTTTATTATTCACTGTTGGAGCACACGTGTCCACATGCGGACATGCATGCATGTGCATGCCCTTGCCCCCGAGGTCTCGTGTTTGTCCCATCCTCTCCCAGATCATAGTAAATATTTTTGCAATAATTTAGCATTTAGTAAACCTCCATAACTTTTACTTTCCCTTCAATATCAGGCCTAATACTAAAAAAAAAAAAACTCCAACTTTAATATTTGCCTTAATCATATTCAATTTTTTTATCTCATAAAAGATACTAAATTTTGTTTTTATCCAAATTCTATCGACTTAATATGCAAAATACCCCAAACCTTAGCCTTTATCCTAATTATATAAAAAAAAATTTGTCTCAGAAAAAATCTAAAATTTTTATTTTTGTCTCAATCTAGTACCCTTAGTCTTCCGTCTATAATCACCATGAGTTAATCCTACGTAGCTCGAATTTTCTTGTCGAACTTACTAATAAATTTTCAAAATTTAAAAATAGCAGATTTCAGAGACGATGAGATTTGAAATCGTTCATCGGAATAATTATATCTCCAATTAAAGCCGTTTTTTAGGCTGTTGAGTATCAAAGAAAATTTGAAATGTGCCGTTTGAGTGGTTCTGTATCTCTTCACAATGTCTAAGGGAAGCATATAACATAAGAGAAGCTATGGAGTTTTTTTCATGTCAACTTTGCTTAGGTGTAATTCATTAACGACATGAAAATACCACGTAGGATTAACTAATAGTGATTACTGACAGAAAACTAACGGTGGTAGAATTGGAACAAATGCAAAAGTTGGATTTTTTTATCAGACAAAAGCATATGCTAAAGGATTTTTTTTTTGTATAAATCGATAAAATTGAGATAAAAGTAAAAATTTGGGGTTTTCTATGAGACAAAAAAAAATTTAGACATAATTGAAACACATGCTAAATTTGATTATTTTTTTAGGTATTGGGCCTTCCATACAATATATTACATTCTCTCTCTCTCTCTCTCTCTCTCTCTCTCTCTCTCTCTCTCTCTCTCTCTCTCTCTCTCTCTCTCTCTCTCTCTCTCTCTCTAAGAGCACTTGAGATAAATCTTAATCTTGTCGTGTATGCATGATGAGAATTTATCTGATCGAATCGGAAGAATGGAAAAGATAAGAAAAACGAACAATGCGATTTACCCAGGTTCATCCAGAAAAGGGCTACGTCCTGCAGTCTGTATTATTAGGTTTTTCTGTCGCACGGTTACAATGAACGAAAAAAGACAATATATATAGCTCAAAACGGACCCCACAAGTAATGGACCAATTTAAATAAAAGCCTAAAATCGATATTGTCTCGAGGGCGCTGCCCCCACGCCCCCTCCTGCTCGTCGATGAGCAAACGGTTGCCCCGCTCACCGAGGAGCGAAATCCCCGCCAGCTGATCGGCCAGCGGGACCTCCGTGTCGGAGGCGTTGCCCCTAAACCCCCGCATTCCATGCGTAGGGATTACATGCCGTTGGTTCATACTTCTGTTTCCCTAAACTCACATGGGCATGCCCGATGTGAGAAACAAGGGTCTCCGAAGTATTCACCAACTCTAACAATGCATTGCAAATATTTGGCACTCTCTTTGTAATCTAAGTTACTTACTTTCTTTCTTTCTTTCTTTTTTTCCAGAAGGCGAAGTAACTACTCATGAGTGAATCTTGGTTGGTTCAATGGTTGAGAACGGAAATGTGAGCGTGGATAAAAAATATGATATGTATTCGTTTCCCAACACCATCGATTGCAGATGATTCTAAGCTGTGGCTTGTTGCTTGAGTTTTGTTCGCATCTCAATAGGATCATGATGTTACTAAGGTATTTCATGGGGTTGAGATTAGGCCCCACGGCGGAAAACAAACGTAGGGCATTCTATGTTTCATGGTGCGGGGCAATTCAGGAATTGATTTTAATTTGTTATTTGCATATTTAGGATTTTGTTTTTTTTTTTTGAAGAAGATCTAATTCATCACCTTTAATAACTCTCCGATTATGCTTTGAATTTATCTCACGATCAAGCACACACTATTTTACGAGTTATCTAGATTAGGAAAGTTTTTAATTCGAGTGAATTAGTGTTTTCTTCTCGTATTTATTTGTTTTGTTCTAATTCGTAAGACAACTTATAACGGGGGGTTTTTCCTTTTGTGCTTCGTGCATTTGCGTTCGTGCGTTTTACGAGGCAAATCATCAAGATATTATCCGAATGAGCTAACTTATCTCTTGATATATTGACAAAAATGGAAGTTTTTCTCTTTTCCACCACATCATGACGTAAAAGCAGAATCAAATCATCAAGAGATGGCTTATCGAATGAGTTCAAAATCAAGCTGCTGATGTATTTAGTTGAACTTATTTCAAGTCAAACATGTAAACATTTGTATATACATTTATATTATGGAGGAAAATCCGATTCATTGGGGCCTATCGATTTATTAAAATCGTGCCTATCTTATGATGTAGAAGCAAAATAGCTCTATCAATCGGAGCATTGAATCACTTCTATGATGGGAGACAAACTTGTGACATTGAATCGGCAAGTATGATTGGCACATGTCATCTCAAACTTATAATTGATCATGAAGAAGATAGAAAGAGAAGAAACGAGACGAGGCACAAATATGAATTGATCATAAGGATATTAGGAGAGGTAGTAGAAAGTCATCAATCAATCAAAACCGCGTCTATCTTCTTATGTACATGTAAACTAGCTCTATTAATTATCGTGATTGATAGCAATCGACTTATGACATTGGATCGGGATTACGACTCGCGCATGTTGCCTCAAACTTCAAAGATCATGAAGACGATAGAAGAGAAGAGATGACACGAGGCACACATACAGATTGATCGTGACGATATTGAGAGAGGTAATTGAGAGTTATCGATTGATCTGAACCTGTGTTTATTCCTAATATAGAAGTAAATTAGCTCCATCGATCGTAGCATTGAATCACTTTTGCGATCGAATGCGATGAACTCACGACATTGGATCGGTAAATACGAGTCGCCCATGTCGCCTCAAACTTAGGAAGATCACGAAGAAGATAGAGAGAAGAAAAGACACGAGGCACACGTTGGGACCAATGTTAATGATATTAAAAGAGGTTTGGTCCCTCTCCATCGGGGTCACCATGTCCCCTTTGGTGCCCTCTTGCTTCCCCATGTACATACACATCCACTCCATCATCATCACCACCACCACCACCATCATCTTTCTCTCTCCAGACTCCTTTGACCGATGAAAGCAAGCAAATTTAAGATAGAGAAAGCAAATTTAGAGAGAGCCACCGCCCAATCATCCCATGAAAAGCTTCCACTTGCAGGCCTGCCTACCGTTCGATTAAATGCTGTATAGAATAATATAATTCCCCTTTATTGCGCAAGAAACGTAGATGTACTTCCAACATCCATTGTTCTGCGCACGCGCCTCCACATTTTTCCAGCAAGAAACTTCACCACAAAAGAAGGTTACGTGGCTGATCAAACGGGATTCTTTGATTGCATGAATTTTCGTTTGGCAAGTGTGCATGAAATGAGATGGTCAATTGATAGGAACTGCGTCTATCTATCTGTCTATCTAAACGTGGTGTATATAAATGACAAATATCCCAAAATTGACATTCATCGGTAAAAAAGGATGCACGTGGGAGATTCCTATATAAACGTGTGTCTTATGTATTATGCTAATACATGCTTAAATGTATGTCTAGCATTTGAAACTGAGATTCGCCTACCAATGTTGAAAATTATATTGGATGAAACTGAGATGAACAATGCTAGATTAAAAATTCTAAGAACATTCATTTTCCTCTTATTTGATGATTAGGGGTTGCTAAATATTATATCTTATGGTCAATTCCATTTGACGCTGAAGTGTTGCTAAGTATTTAACCATTAAAATCGCAATTTCACTCGTCACTTTGCAATTTAACGCACGATTGATATATATTTGATTGGAAATGAAGACACGAGACATTTATCCAATTACAGGATTTGATCAACATGATTTAATCTAGTGAGATATATCCAACAAATCAAGCTTGATCCTTTGCACCGTAAATCCCCTCTTATTTAGGGAAAATTTCAAAAAAGGGCTCAAAGTGCTTTTATTTCTCAAATAATGTATAAAAGTGGCCATCACAGTTTCAAATAAAGGCCTTATCTTGCCGACTGGCAAAATATTCCTATCAATCAAGGGTATTTTTGTCAAATACACGTTTAACCAAATTTTTTAGTTAAATTAAATTAAAAATTAAAATAACAACTAATTTTTTTTAAAAAAGAACATAAGTGGGAGGGGGCTGCATCTCGCCTGTGTTTTCTTCTTTTCTTCTTTCTTTTTTAGTTTTAGTTTTCTATAATTGTTGAAAAACTCGAAAAAAGAAAAAACAAATAATAAAAAGGTTAAATGACTAGAATGCCCCTTTTAACTAATGAGTCAAGCCCCTTTTTGAAACCGATAAAATCACTTCAGACTTTTATTTGAAATAATGTCCATTTAGGCTCTAATTGAGATAATGAGTGCATTTCAAGTCTTTATTTGAAACAAGATCACTTTAGATTTTTATTTGAAAAAAATGAAAGCATTCGGACTCTTTTTGAAAATTTTCCTTTATTTATTAAGCATATGCTTATCTCTCCTGCTTTTATCTAAGAGGGGTCGGGCTACACAAAATGGCCCCATCGAAATCATAAGCACACATAATATTTGATATGAATTTGATGGTGATTCAACGTAATTTTTCAAAAGCCTATGACAATTCAAAGTCGAAGCTCACAACCCTAAATAAGACAATAGAAGGCAAAAAAAAAAAACAGGATTTCTTTTGAAACATCTTTTTTTTTGTATGAATAATTTGGAAGATATTTTAGTTAGAGCCAATGAAATGATTGAAAAAGACCCGATAAGATTAGATGAATATAGTCTTAACACGAATAAGGTAACCATGTACGTTCCGGTTAGGTTTTCTTCCTAGCGGGAGGCGTTTCCAATGTATTTTTGCTGTGTGTCCGATGATGATGTAGTTTGTTCTAACGGAGTCAGATTTTACCAAGTATAGTGCTAAGTAACAATAAATAAAAGCATCTGTATCCACGATTTTCATTTTGCCCTGCTCGTCAAGGAAAGAAAGAAAGGAACCTCGGTGCTCGTGCAAAGCCTGAGTTGCCTGTTCATATTCATCTCTCTTCTCTCTCTTCTCCACCACCTCTATATCTGTGTCCATTTCTCACCCTCTCTCCTTTCACTTTGCACCTTCTCCTGGTTTTACCCTCTCTCTCTCTCTCTCTTTCTCTGTGTCTCCTGTCTTGTCCTCTGAGACACGAACTTACTGCTTTGATATTTCCAAAGACCTGAGCGCGAAGCCTGAGGCTCGTTCTTTCACGGTCTCCGACGATGGCATGAACCCCAACAACGACCACTTGATGGACTCTTCTCCTCCTCCCCCTCCTCCCCATCACAACTGGCTCGGCTTCTCTCTCGCCAGCCACCACACCGCCCTCACCATCTCTCCCTCTTCGAGGCCTTCAACCCCGCTCCAGGTCTCTCTCTCTCTCTCTCTCTAAAACCGACAGAAAAAAGAAGAAGACCCTTTTCTCATTTCTCTGTGTTTCTTGATTATTGACGCAGGCGGTGTGGTCGATAAGGGACGAGGATGTGCGGCCTCACGGCCACGGCCCGACCGACCTCTCAATGTTCTCCGGCGGGCCCAAGCTCGAGGACTTCCTCGGCGGCTCCGCCACGGCGGGCGGCGCGCAGCCGCTGCTCGTCCACTTCGCCGCCGCCCCCGAGGCCCATCATCCTCCGGTGGCCGCGGCCGAGGCGTACGACTCCGAGCTCAAGACCATCGCTGCGAGCTTCTTGCGCGGCTACACAGCCGAACAAGCCGATGTCGTAGCGCAGAAGCAACAGCAACAGCAACAGCCTCACGCTTCTTCTGAGGAGGCTGCGGCGAAGAAGACGGTCGATACTTTCGGACAGCGTACCTCGATCTACCGAGGTGTGACTAGGTAAAACTTTTGAATCTCTTTTCGTTCTTCAGTAATCATTCAAAACCAGAAGTCCTGGGTTTTTGCGAAAGGAAAAATACTGAGATAAATTTTCTTTTGGGTGCAAAAAAGGCATAGGTGGACCGGGAGGTATGAAGCTCACTTGTGGGACAAACAGTTGCAGAAGAGAAGGGCAAAGCAGGAAGGGAAGACAAGGTAAAGTCTCTCTTTTTTCCCTGTCATTGTTCTAATTTTCATCAGAATGTTGTTTCTGGGCTTTTCTGACTTCATATTTTGCAGAACAACGAAATCTGAATAGGGTTTGAGTTTGAGTTTGAGTTTGTTCACATCATAACATGAGGAATGAAAAGAAAAAGAAGGTTTGATAAAGTGTGAGGGTTTGGTAATGCCTATATGGGAAAAAAATGATAGCTACAAACTGGAAAAAGAACATCAAAGTTCCAATGCTTGCAGGCGCTAAAAATCTCTGATTTAAGACCCCCTGGATCTGCGGAGTTTCTTCTGATGGATTTTGTGCATCAGCAGCTTGTTTCTGCATAAAGTTGGCATTTATTATGAGCTTTGAAAGATCCTGATGCGTCCTTTCCATTCTCTGTGACATGTAACAAACACCCGCGACTGGATTCTTCTTTCATCATTTCGTTTGGCCAGTTTATTTGGGTCAGTCCTCTCTCTCTCTCTCTCTCTCTCTCTCGCGAATGAAGCTGGAAAAAGATCTTGAGACTCGAGTTTGACCGTGTTCTGGGGTTTTACTGTTGCAGAGGAAGGAATGATTCTCTTCATCTGCATGAGTTGTTTTGGAAAGATTCTCGGCTTTATTTTTGTTTTTGCTCATGTGTGTGGGTGTGTGTTGGTTTTTGCTTTTTGTCTTATCGTAGGTGGATATGATAAGGAAGACAAAGCGGCTAGGGCATACGATCTCGCGCTCTCAAGTACTGGGGTCCTACTACGCACCACTAACTTTCCGGTGAGCAGATGCTCTTTTGATTGTTCTTTGGCAAATGTGTACTTTTCATATCATGTTTTGGCCTCGTGATTCTTTTATTTCTTGTCAATCTATTCAAAGGAAGGGAAATTGTTCCTTTTGCTAGATCTCTAACTATGAGAAGGAATTGGAGGACATGAAGCACATGACTAGGCAGGATTTGTCGCGTCCTAAGGAGGTAAAGAAAGAATATATTTCATGGGGAACATTTGCTTTAGGTTTAGTTAATTAGATGGTGGGATTAAGGTACCTTTCTTTTTTTTCTAAAAGCTCAATGTTTGAATCAATTGATGTATTTGACCTAGTGTTTGGACCACCTATATGTTTTTTTCAGGAAAAGTAGCGGATTTTCTAGGGGAGCCTCAATCTACAGAGGAGTCACCAGGTTGGTTATCATTTGCAACAGTTTGAGTACACATTTTGTAATGTTAACTCATTTTGGTAGGCACATACTTAGGTGCTCGATCTGTATAGTCTTTTCTTTATAGTGATAAGAATATGAGCCGTGGATAATCTGAGCTAAATGTGACATAATATGTTTCTTTCAGGCACCATCACACGGCGATGGCAGGCACGGATTGGGAGAGTTGCCGGAACAAAGATCTCTACCTTGGCACTTTCAGTGAGTTTGCCCGTCTTTGTTACTTATCCCTTGCTTATTATGTTACTTACGTAGTAATAAAAGATAATTTATGCTGCTGGTTTCGTTGAACAACAGGCACGCAAGAGGAAGCAGCTGAGGCCTACGACATTGCGGCGATAAAGTTCCGCGGCCTAAATGCGGTGACCAACTTTGACATGAGCCGCTATGACGTGAAGAGCATCATGAACAGCAACCTCCCGATTGGTGGGATGGCCGGCAAGTCCAAGAACTCCTCTGAGTCGACGTCCGATAGCAGGAGCATTGAGGGGAGCCGGTCTGATGACCGGGACCTCTCGTCAGCTTCCTCCCTGACCTTCGCCTCCTCACAGCCTCCTCCTTCAATGTCGACCCTGAGCTTTGCATTACCTGTCAAGGCTGATCCGTCAGACTGCTGGCCCAACATCCTCGGGTACCATCAGAACCCTAACAACCCTCTGAGCGGCGCGAAGCTGATCTCCACCGGCGGAGGCCCGTCTCCATCACCAGTTTTCTACCAGCCATTTGAGAGCAACCAGAACACTGGCTTTGGCACGGATTTCTCGGGGAGCCAAAGCAGCAACAACCACAATGGCTTCTTCAATGGTAGTGGGTATGGCGGTAACGTTCATCAGCATCATCAGGAGCAAGAAAGTAATCATGAGAATGGCAATTCAGGCTCAAACTCAATCCCTTTTGCCACTCCCATTGCCTTGTATAGCAGCAATGGCAATCATGAGAATGGCAATGGCTACAGTAGCTGGATAGCCTCAGCAGGCCTTCACTCATTTCAAACTGCAAAGCAGAACCTGGCCATGTTTCAGACACCAATTTTTGGGATGGAATGACATCAGGAGGGGGAGAAATCAAAGACAAGGACGGATTTGAATGAGAATCTGTGCAAGGGTTTGAAAGGGAAAGGCACGAGAGAAGGGAAAGCTGCTGGGTCAAACTTCTCTCTTTTTTCTTCTTTTTCACGTGAAATGTATGAATACATGGGGGGGAACTTTGAAGAAGGTTGGGGACTGACCGATCAATTTCAGAGTAGATGCAGATGCTGACATAATGCTAACTTGGAAGTCTGTTCGTTCCTTTGGGGCAATGTTGTTTTATTTTTGTTGTATTTTACGTTTCTTTTTCAGCCTCCAAATCGTAACTGGATGATTAACATGGGTATAATCAAAGAGAAGTTCCTTTTGTCATATTTTTATTTTTGTTATGTTTGTGCTTAGCATGTTTGTCCAATCATAAGCATCTTGTATGTGTTGTGTGGCTCCTTTTAAGTTGATAACTTGATGTCTTATTTCCGACGAGGCTTGTATCCTGCAATTGGATCCAATATTAAGAAAATTTTAGTGCCTTTGGATTTTGTTTTTTTCGCAAAAAAATAAATAATTTAAAAATTATATTCATGAATTTCCTCCATTAGTAATCGTAATGGCAATGGGACGAAGGAATTCTGGTGGAGTTTTGCAAAAAATAAATAACTCTGGTGGAGTTTTGCAAAAATGTAATTGTAATTGTAATGGCAATGGGACGAAGGAACTGTCGTGGAATACCCCAAGAGGATTTATAATGTACTTTTATAAGTTCCAACCTCCCTAATCCCAACATGGACGCATCCAAAATTTTAATTTTCTCGTCATACCAATAGCAACCGATGTATTCGCTTTTGCAATTTAACAAATCTCTAAGTCTACTTTAGCGAATTTGTATTCTTCAAGTAATATTTCATTATGTGAACACAAATTCTATTGGCATTTTAGCATATCAGCTTTTCATATCACCGCAGTTATTAATAATTTCAATTAAGAATTATGATCAGTTATGAAATAGTTGAACAAAGTTGGGATACCCATCATTACAAAAAGTTAACATAAGGTAAATGATATATCTTTACAGGGTTTCATTGTATGAATATATATATATATATATATATATATAAAAATCATCTATGATGGAATTTTATGATTAAAAAGTTGCTTTGATACGCATTCTAACAAAATATTGTCATATTTCGCAAGTATTATTTAAAATTGCTAAAAAGAATTATATAATGTGATAGCTCATATTTGATATGCAATTCGACTAGCGGTAGAGACGGATAGGTACCCTCAGAAGTCGCTTCTGCAAATCAATTGGAATAGGTACAAGTGTTAAAGCTACAACTATTTCTACTGCTAAATCGACTTTAGCTATGGATGCTAGCTCTAGGAAGGGAGGGAAAACCGCAATAGTTCAAATCGGTGGATGAAGAATTCATTGTCAAATCATAATCTCTGGATTTAGATCGACGTTGCCTGCTTGGGTTTCTCCATAAATCATTGAAGAACCTATTCTGGAGTAAATGAATTTATTTGTGCTAAATAAGATGCTTATTATGAGTTGAACAATGATAAATATTACAACAAGATAATGCATGTTTTACTAATAAATAATATTAGACGATTGAAAAATTACCAATGATCATAACAAAACAATTGTATTACACATTCTACCAATAAATGGATATTAAAAATAAAGAAAAAACTCAAATAGCATATCAATAGAAATGGGTTATTTATTACGATAAAACATCTATAACCAAAGATAATAAACTGCTGGAGAGTTATTACACGGTTATGCATACTTCATAAATAAATATGACTAAGTGGATAATCTTTAGGATCGATTATGTAATTGGAGGTTTTAGGCGGAAAGAATTCTCTAAACAGAGCTAGTGTAAAGATAGAGCTCTAGTGAAGGAATCAATTCCCTGATTTGAGCTTAGCCGTGTCCACATCTAAGTAAAAGTAATACTAAAGATATAGCAACTCATGGTAAAGCTTTCGAGGAAGAACCTAAAGATTTTCTCACTGACTTTTGTATTTGTTGAGCATTGTCAAATTCCCTTTAATATCACCCTTTATCCAAGGAACACGAAGGGGACATTCCCTCCGTTGACCAGTCACCAGCCTGAATGATGACAAATACAATGACCAAAGGTGGGATGAGCAGGAGGCTGTCCTTCTCCATCCATGAGCATCAGCCACGAGAATGATAATATCATCGGTGTAATAGGACAAGAAAAACAAAAGCCAAAGCCACCTTGACGTGTCTCTTTTGGAGGTGTCTCTTTCAGACGCTCGAGAAAACTTAATTTTTTTTTTGCTTTTTGTTAAAGAAAAAAAAAATGGAAAATATATGTCTTTTCACGTCCCTTTCCTCCTTAAGATGATGGCTCATGGCTGTCCTCTCTGTACCTTTCGGCGCAGATTGGATCCTACTGAACTCCATCATGCATGCTCCACGTTTTGACCATACCTTTGACCACTAATTACTAATTGTGCGTACTTTGGTATGTAGTGACCAAAACAATTTGTCCATCACCCCGGTCGCGGGCCATGTACAACTTACTCCCAATTAGCTTAATCACAGGTTCGAACACGCCCGTCGGTCGCTCCTCGACGACCTTGGGAACTCTTGGTTTGAATGTGGCGCAAGTTTAGATATGCTATGTCACGAGATAATCTCAACTGTATTTTCACTGACATTGCGATGGAGTGGTGATGATGGACTCGCTCGAAAAGAGTGATGGTCATGACTCGAGCGAAACATCCCGTCGCCTTTGCGCAACTTCTACGGTGATGTATAGGGAATTGGCTAATCATCCCTCCTCATCCTCGTGTATTAGAAAGAAAGTAAAATATGCATTGCGCGGCCAAATCGTGGGAAGTCTAGACGCGCGCATGGGAGATTAAAAGTGAAAAAGAAAAAAAAAATTCCACTTTATGAGAGGAAAAATTGCAAAAAGAAAAAGGAGAAGCATCATGCGGAAAGGTTGGCAAGAAGCAAAACCATTTAGTGTGAACTCTTTCTAACTGATGAATGACGCAGCGTTAAGTTTTATGATGGACAAAATTAAATGTACTTTTATTTTCTAGTTTAGTAAAATAGAATTCATTCAATTAATAGTACTTTACTTATTTTTTTTTGTCTTTTTTTAATAGTTCCATTACATTTTATTCTATTTCACAAGTCATATTGTATGTACTACGTGCTGTGTGCAGGTTATGAAACCTTGTTCTCTTTGTCATGCGTTCTCACCCTGAATCCCCATAAAAGATGGGGACTCAAATGCCCCACCTCCCCTTTCCACTTGGAAAGGATGGCCACTGAAACAATCCTCAATGGTTTACTTATTCTTTCGTTAACTGACAAGCTTTCGCATATCTATTTTGGAGCCATCCAAATGATTCTTCGCAATAAACTCCAAACATCCAATATCCTAGATTAAAGAGATAACAAACTGAAATAAATTCTTCCGAGGAGAGGTCGAACCTCAATAATGGTGGAGTCGACACGTTCGACGATGTTGATCGAGTTTCGTGCTTTAAACATGATTTCCTATAAGTGATTAAAGATGATTCAGGGTAAATTCATATTTTGAATTTACTTCTCCTAAGAAGACTGGCGTGCATTCTCCACTTTACCTCTCGTTTTCTTTTTGCTTTAGGACTTTCATTTGGTACATTGACGGTATTAAAAAGTTCCTCCACAAGTAGGGTTGAGATACTAATACATTCCGATGATCACATAACAAAACATTTCAATCTTGTGATTTCTTCTAGAAGAAATTTTTTGCTCTATAGCAATGTTTTTATGCAACATTCTGTCACAACCCCTCTCGCTTTGCTCTTCCTCTGTTCTAACCACTTTCCTCAGCGAAAACGATGGCTCAACACCGTGTCTTGCGAGCTCGACCACATAGGGTCAAGCTCTGTGGTGTCATCAAGCGTCACGAGATCTAGTGAGCCTTGTGGCGTGGCGGCGAGGTCGACCCTTGACCTAGGTGAGCTCAATGTGAACCAGATCTTGGAGGTTGTCGGTGAGGTATGAGGGGAATACAAAGACATGGAAGGCATGAGGGCATTCACGGCGTCAAGTGAGGGCGATGGTGGCGTCGACAAGGGGAGCAGTGGTGTTGTCGGCCGATGATAGCTGGGAGAGGGAGTGTAGTGGGCAAGATTGAGAGTGTTAGAGTAATCAAATAATAAACTACACCTTCATTTAATAATTTAAGCTTTTAGAAAGATTGGTAATGGTACTACAAAATGTCACATGACATCTGAGTATGGGATCCCGAGTTCAAATCTTTTAAGACCCTATTTGCCTCATTAATTATATATTTCTAAGTTTTACGTTCAGCCTACGCGTGAGAGAGATTTTAGAATAATTAAGCATCAAATCATGCCTTCATCAAATATATAGTTTAAGTTTTTAGAATAGTTGACAGTGGTTATATAAAATCTAACAGAGAGAAGGGAACGAGATGGAATAGGATTTAGATGAGGTGGACAGTGTTTGGTCTTTTCATTTGGGATTTTTCTTTTTCTTTTTTTTTTTGCATGAAGATGTGAATTACATTTTTTTAACGCGATGGTGGTATTCCTGACAAAAAAAAAAAAAAAAAATACGACGGTGGTATTTGATATAAATTTCAAAAGAGGTTTTTTTTTTTCAGCCCAATTAGGAGAATCCTATCCGGAATTATCATATCCTCGTTAATAATTTTTTCCGGACACTGTATTTCGGATGCAGCAGGACTTATACTTCCTAAGAAAACACAACTGGATATTAAAAACTTGGAATGGAGATTCTCTGTTCCCTCTTTATTTTTGTTACAGGCGAAGGTTGATACCACATGTAGCCTAATTAACTACTCTACTATAAATAATCTTTCCCAACAAGGACAAGAGAACTATTTAGGATCATGCACGTGAAACAAACAAACAGAAGGTAGCTCACTGGAGGAATTAGATTAAGGTAGCTAGGCTCCTCTCCCTTATGCTATTTATGGGAAATTGGGAAATATGAGAGGAAGGCAAATTTGAGTTTAGGCTTCGTTTGTTTTTGCTAAGCATTTGGTTCGCAAAAAATAAACTAGTCTAGGAAAATATTTTCCACTCATGAAGAAAAATCATCCGATTTTCCATACCAAACGACGAAAAATATTGTCATATCTTTTTTCATATTTCAGGCAAACATCGGAAAATATTGTCATTTTTCTAGAAATTAATTTTTTTGAATTTTTTTAAAAAAACGTCATATTTTCCACGAAACAAATAGAGCCTTAGCGTTTTGAAAAGTTTAGAAATTTCTGTGAAAAAGAAGAGGAGGAACAATCTGAAATAGAAAGCTTCCATATCTATTCCTTCTTAACAGGAAATGAATGAAACAAAGTCAGTTGAGGTGGTGCTATTTTAGGAAAGAGAAATGGTAATGGTACTAAGAAATCCTTCCAAAAATTACTTATTATTAGAGAAACGGACATTGTCAATCAAGGGTTTGGAATAAGTGAGAATCACGCATTAAGTGATTGATTAGTGCATGGGGCATTATCAGAAAGCGTGCTCATATGCCGAGTTAGAAATTCTGCATGCATGAATCAATACACAACCTTTGAATAATAACATGTCAGTTGCACCAGATATTTCAATACACGAACGAAGATCTAGATGGGCAATTTGTCCCCCTCTAAGCAAATGCAGACATTGCTCTGCTCATTATGAGGCAGATTAGAGCCAAATTTATTGCCCCATTCGTAAATCTTCAATGGCTTTTTCATTAGATCAATGTTCGACAGCCTTTTCAAATTACCTTCTACAAGGATTATGAAATCCGCACAGTAATGAAGATATTAACTCTTCTGAATTGATGTCAAAGACCAAGATAAGTGCATGGGCGGGACAACAATGCGACGAAATCCAAATGCATCGTGGGGGGTGAGGACTGCTAGGATTAGGCGCATAATAACTACTAAATAAAGAATAAAGACGATAAAGAGAAATTGAGTCAAGAAGGCTTATCCTAATTTAACTTTAAATAAGGGCCACATCCAACGGATGATTTCACTGTAATTAGCACATCTCACCTCTCTGACTCTTAATTACAAGAAAAAGAAATTACATATAATAATAGTTATTTTTGAGCTCAAGCCCAAACTATCAATAAAATATACGCTCAAACTATAGAAGTCATCTGGCATCCAGGGGGGGTTTTCCCTTGATCCTTGTCGGGGCAGGACCTCCATACTTTCCTATCGATAGAAAGTAAGAATCACACCCAACAAAGATGAGGCACACGGATTTTTCTCGCATGGGGTTGGCTATAAGGCCTCCTCAATGATCACGCGGTGAGGATGGGCATGCGACCCCATACTTGCCTTCCTTATAAACCATGCAAATGCCATGGTTACTTCCTCTCGGGTGTTACTGAACGGATCGACTCCATGTAGCTGCATCAGATTACTCAAACCCAGAACTCCAAAGCTAATAGATCGATTTTTAGATCACTAATCACCCCAACTGTACGATGGATCCAAGAATGTCTTCGCATCTAGGTTCAAAGTTCGTCTAGCGACAGCATGCGAGACCTTTCATGAACCATTGAAAATGTAAAAAAAAAAAAGAAAGTCTCCCAAGACACATCTGTTATATTAATAAAAAGGTCCCGCTAGCATGACAGTCCGATAGTAATGTCAGTTATTTTTAACCGTACGATCTCCCAAATAACAGGTGTTTAATGCAAAACACCCGGTGATGGTGTGTGAATCTACAGTTGAGGTTGCACTGTTTCTGACAGTACTGTCAAGGAAGCAATTTTTCTTCTTAAAACAGGTCAAAAAACAAAAGTAGAGTTTCTTTTTTAAGCGTAATTGCTTGAGGACAAGGTATCTAAACCTACAATCCGGCACATGGCGTTTCCTGAAAAGGCTACGTTTCTACATGCAAAGCAAAACAAGGGCTCGTTTAGTCAAACGGAATGCTGCAAAAAGATCGTCCCTTTTCCTCTTTTTCCTTTTATATATTCCTCCTTCCGTTCAAAAACTTGTGGGGTCTCTCTCCTCTTTTTCCCTTTGTTTTTATCATCTTTCTTGTTTCTCCACAAAGGAAAAAAGAAAATAGAAAAGAAAAGAAAAAGAATTAGGGTTTGATCAGTCTCGATCCCTGTCACCCTTTTGTTTGGCCTTCATGCAAGAGATGTCGGCCACACACCCACCACTTTTTATATCATTCTCTCCCAACTTTATCTTGCTGTTTCCCTTCTTCTGCAAGTCTTTTTTTTTTTGCTTTGACTAAGGACCCCTTCAAATCCCATGAATCTCAGTCGCGACCTCAAGAGCACACTGTCACTTCTGATAACTCTTTCATGCTAATGGGAGAAAATGATGGTTAGGGTTGGGGCTTGTCGCCCGGAATGCGAACAAGGGTTCGTGATTCATGGGGACGCAATTCTGGATCGACGTGGAGCTGCGTCTATTCTAATGATTTCTGTGCATAGTTTGCGAGGGGCTTAGAATAATCATATCGGTAATGAGGCCACACGTTCTCGTTGACTGAGATGCTCGGCGGGGCGTGCGGTTGAATCCTGCAAATTTTTATTTGCTTTTCTTTTTTTCCCCACTTTTGTTTGTTTCTTTGTGCTTTTACTTTGAAATGAAGGACTAGCGTGTCGAGAATATGTCGTGTTGTTCCCATTTTTCCCTATAAAAATAAAGGGTACGTGCAGATCTTGATGGAGACCAATCTTGGGGACATCGCTCCTCGTGAAAATGGCATTGCGTTTTTGTGGTTTAATCGTTACCAAATGATCCACACATGTCCAAACCTAAGCTATACTAGAAACCTCTGAAATTTAGGATATAGACATTAAAAGATTGTACTGATTTACCATGTCATTAATTTCCCAGATATAAGTTGTATGTGATGCCTTGCACTGCATTTGAGTTTTCGTAGCTGGACAAGATGTGGATGGTCATATTCAGAAAGGCTTTTAAGTACCATTCCATGTTTTCAGGGTGCCAACTATAGTATCTGGGTTCAATTCCAGCCCGAGTGTCCATTGAGTTCTAGTCATCGCAGCATGGGCATTCACTTTGAATTTCGGATATGTTGTTGATCTCCCATCGATCTGAGTTATTGCACCAGTCGATAAGTATCCCGTAATCTCAAACTAGCAAGCACGTTTCAAAGCCATGCAGGCACAAATAAGCCGCGAACAGAGTGGATGATATCGTGTTGGGTACCCCGATGGAGCTGCCTACATGTATTTACAGGGAAAATAGTCCAAAAGTCCTAAATCCATTACACTTTTGTCAATTGAGTCACAAACTTATTTACTTTTTTCTAATTATTCAATCAATTTTGGTTGGAAATTACTGATGAGGACTCCGGTCATCCTATGTGGTATAGCTGGTGCTGACATGGATGACTTTTAATAATATTTCATTTTTTTACTTCTTTACTGTGGTCAGCGAGGGTGATCATGGCCCAGCAACCCTCGCCAGCCATAGTAAAGAAAAAGCAAGAAAAAAAAAGGAGAAGAAAAGAAAAAACGTAAAAGATAATAAAAAGGAAAAAATTAAATAAAAAAATTTAAAAAATATTAAAATATAATTAAAAAATATTCATGTCAGCGTTGGTCATGTCACATAGGACGATCTGTGTCCATATTAGTAATTTTCAGTCAAAATTGATTGGATCAATTGGTAAAATTAAAAGGTTTCTTGATCGAATTGGTAAAAGTACAGTTAGTTTAGTACTATTTGGATACTTTTCATAGTATTTATACACACACGTTGCATGTACTACATGCACGTTTGCGCAAAATTTGACGAGAGAAACGTTGATTGGTAAACTAATGATAAAGGAATTCGAAATTCTCCTTTTAGATTTGAGCGCACATGAAATAATATGGCAAGTTTTAATTGAGTAGTAAAAAATTGACCCGTGCATTGAATCCCGAACTTCTTTAAATATCCAATAAAAACTCGTCACATCACTTAGTAAAATAGTTTCAATAAGATTTCTTAGTACATGTAGCATTCGGAGGGAAAAACATCGAGAATTACTATGAATACATAAGTAAAAGAACTTGCTAAACATTGTCGTACTAAACGCGCGGAAAAATCTATCTTGGTAACAAAAAAAATGGTTTGCCTTTCAAAAGTCCAATGATGTACACAACTTTTAGCAATTGAATTTGCTCACCTCAAGCATTTTCTTGGAATATAGGGGCAACGCGAAAAAAAAAAATTCTATTTCTTGCTCTTTTCTTACCACCAGCAAAGCAAATATTTTTCTTGGGCAAGTTTTCTCTTCGACTTACTTTTTATGTCCTTCGGATCGGGTTGTATCAAACAGCAAGAAGAAGAAATGGGCCTCAATTGAAAAAATCAACAAAATGATGAATGGGCCTCCCTGATAAAAGATACGGACTTAATGAGCGTTTGTAATTCGGCAAAGTAAAGGCCCATTTCGCAAATATTTAGGCCTTCATTTCATGTACTGGGCTCAAACCCACGTTTAAGTATGACACATGAGGATAATACAACAGGCCGAATTCGCTAAGAAAAACCCAACTTAAGGTCGAGTCTCACATTTGCCCCAAAATTTTTTTAATCGCAGAAAATAACTCGGACTTTAGATTTAGTCCTAAATCTAGCCCAACTTTCTTTGTCATGAGAAAATCATAAATGTAGGATTCCAGTCCCGAACATTCACGATACTTTTTTGCCAAAGAAAAAATCATCAATTTTTACTCTTAATCCAAATTGCCACATTAGCCCTCTGTCTAAACAACTTGCCAGTTAGTGGTCTTAATATTCATATTAGAGTTCTTGCATTTTTGTAGAAATCGTTATTAGGGTGGATTTATATCCATGTAAAATGCCACACGCGCGTCCGTACATATCTGCCCAATTACTTACTAATGGGGATTGTTTTTATACAACAATATCAACATGTTCAACTTTCAAATTTCTGCAATAATTTCATTTTCCCCTATCTTTCTTTTATTGTGTATTTTTATAATTTTAGGGACATGAGCATAGACCTCGAACAGGAAACCGAGCCACCTTCGAACGCAAAATAAGTTTTTTTTTTTTTGTTGTGGTCTGTTGTTGTTAAAGCAGAATTAATGGTATTGTTATTGATGGTAGTTCCCACAGGCACCATCTCTTGAGGGTAATATTTTCAAGAAGAAAAGCGAAAGATACTTAAATGTGACATAGTTATAACTCGAAAGATCTATCTAAGTATGAAAGAAATCATATGATTATCTATTAACAAAAAAAAAAATCTACGAAGAATAACATATAGAGTTTGAATAAGCAATTCTATTAAATGAAGATGTTATTTACTTAAAGCACACATATACTCATGAAGACGAATAAACGATATAATTTGTAATTTTGGCAAAAACTTAAGGAAATATATCCAATACTTTTATATTTTAATCATTTTTTTTCCTGTCCTCGAAACCAATTATCGCAAATATTAGTATGTCTATCGAAGAAAATTTACATTAAGCGAAAAAAAACTGCCCACAGCGATGCCACGTGGGGACAGGGGCATGGTGTATTACAAAACCATTTCAGACCGGGGCAAGGCGACTCGGGCAGGAGCATCGGAGAGCCCAAAGTTCTCGTAATCTCTCTTCCAACCAACGGCTCTCGCGTAGCAACTGATCCCGGACAATTTCAAAGTTACTAGAACAGTGGGAGCTAAATGTATGCAGCAGTCTCAGAAAGCTGAAGAGGAAATCGGTAGCTTCGAAGGCGAACAATGTGCGAGAAATCGAAATATGCTGGGCAGCAGTGGGAGAGTTCCGAACAGGCAGCGACTCTTAGAAAACCCAAAAGTCATAAACGTGCCGATGATCCAAAGGTTAAGTTCTGAGCTTTCGCATGAGCTCCAGCCCCGCACGAAGTAGTTGGAATAGAGGGATGGACCAAACTATTCACTCTTTCCCCGAGTTCACTTCACTTGTGGATACGAACTCAGATTACGTTTTAGTAGCCAGGCAAGCAGGCTGTTGAGAAATATTGCGAATTAAGAAGTGAGGTGAAAAGAGAATATGGCATCAGCATGAAAAACCCTATCGCTCCGCTACCCCTACGCCACCATAGGTTCTATAGAAACCAGCCATCCTACTTGGTCAAAAACTATCACAAATATGCAAGTCTATCAGGAAGGCGGCTCTCTCAAATCATGTCCCAGCTTACGGCCAGACTCTACAATTCAGGTCATAATAGTCACGGGTAATTGAAGAACCAAGGCGACGGGCATTACTTTTACAAATTCTGACTGAGTAGGGTCAAACCCTGCAACCATACCAAAATAGACACAAAGCAGTACTGCGCACTGCTAAACTGTACAGTAATTGATCAGATCCATTCGATTTAGACTCAAACAGTGTTAACGAACACAAAAGATGAAAACCTACAGTTTCTAAAGGAAATTGAGATATCACAGAGAAGCACGAAATAAATTCGATAAGAAGTTTTCGGCCTATAGCGCTTCGGCGTAGGTGTATGACGTATTACGGCGTTGCAAAAAGATATCTTTACCAAATTACTCATGGAAAGACCAAGAAGCAAATAAGAAACTAAGTTCTCAAACAAATACTAGACTCCACGATGAAATTGTTCCATTTCATTCATCTGTCATAGAATCCGGGGGTAATCAAAGGAATAAACATGATGGTTTAACATTCTCATCC
>JAGVVM010001417.1:0-52232 GCA_019149425.1 Psidium friedrichsthalianum | reverse complement strand
TGCAGTTGACGACATTCTGACATAGACCTCAATATAGAGTCTCAAAGTGGCCATGGCAACGTATTTTGGAGTGCTTGAGCCCAAGTTTCTACCTCGAGTTCTAGCTGAGCAACAGCCATGGCCACTTAACCACGAGGCTGTTGGTCCATGGTTGCAGAGTCCCATCTTACATCCATTCCATGCTGAACCTTTGACATTTTGCCGCGCATGATATCCTTTGAGGGCTCAAGCTCACGAGCCGTGGCTTGCTGGTTTTGGGGGATGGCTGATGATCGTCCATGTGGAAAAGGGTGCCAACGGAGAAGATGAGGAGAAATGAGAAAGAAAGGGAGGCAGAGAGAGGGGAAAAGGTAAGGGAGAGTAGGAAATCTCAACATTAGCTGGCTTGCTTCTAGACAACACTATCTCAATGCTCCCCACTTGCTTCTTTCGTTGGCCTAAGATTTTGATTGAATTTGACCAATTACAGTTTTTTAATCACTTGGAATCCTTGGCAAGAATGTCTGTGCGTAAATATCAGCACGCGCCCCAAACACGACATTAGTAATTATAATGACCTTAGGATTTGGCTGGCCGAGAGGTGCAATGTTGCTGACCGCAATTCCCAAATCAATTACTTCCTGGAAATGGAGCAAGGCCGTTGAGGTAAGACGAACAAAGTCGCCCATTTTGCAAGCCTTTGGAGTGAGGCGGTTGTGCAGGTTGGGAAGTTCGGAACCCAACTTCAAGGTTTTCCTTCAAGACTAGCAAATCTCATGTGGCGCGTGGGTGGGTGGGGTTTTTTTGAAAAAACTTAGGTTTTTAAAAAAGTTATTTACCAAAAGATGGTGACAAAAAAAGGTATTTACTAGGAAAGGTGTCCATGAAATGCCGCATCGAGCCCCGTGTGTGTAGTCCACATTGCCCGCATGGGCTCACTGCCGCACGGGCCCGTGAGCGATCCCAGCTGGCCCGCGCGCAAGGTAGTCTTCTTTTTCCTTTTTATCCACCGGCCTACACATGCCCGTCAGACGGCCCACCGGCCCGCACGCAATGTCAGGATTTTGTGTCACTTATAACATTTATAACATAATTTTATTAAGTAAATTCGATTAAAATTTTGTATTTTTGTACTTTGTTTAATATTTTTATATTTATAGTACTTTGTAAATATAAATTATTTTTCCTTTTTAGCTTATTTATCTAACATAATTATCAAGAATTAATTCAAAATTTTTTTAATATGTATGTATTATTTTATTTAGTATGTAAATCGTCATTAAAATTATTGATGGGGTGGAGTCCGGTGCGATAGCATTTTTTATATCATTTTTTGTACGTGTTTTTAATAATTTTTTTACATATCTTTGGAATATAATTTCATTTATTTTGAAACTATTTTTTTATAACATAATTATCAATCATTAATTGAAATTTTATTAAGATCCATGTAATTAATTATTAATATTAGTAATGAATTAATAAAATTAGTCATAAAATAAAATCGTGTAAGATATGTGAAGATCACAGATATCCAAATTAAAGACATGGTAACAAGCTAATAAATTAGTACCGTCTCACGGCCGCATTTTTTCTTACATTTTGAATTTTTATACTTTGTCTAATAATATTTTTATTTAAATAACTTTGTAGATATAAATTTCTTTTTCCTTTTCAGCTTACGTTTTTATAGACATATTTAGTCAATAATTACATTGAAAATTTTGTTAATATTGACTTAATTATTTTATTTAATATGTTTAAGTTAATTAAAAATATTCACAAGGCGGTGCGGTAGCATTTTTTTATATCATTTTTTGTACGTGTTTTTATAATTTTATTTTTATATATCTTTGTAAATATAAGTTTATTTATTTTGAAGCTTATTTTTATAACATAATTATCAATCTTAATTGGAGAATTTATTAAGATATATGTATTAAATTTTTTGACTATGTAAATAAATAAATAAAAAATATTCACGAGGCCGGTGGTGCGGTAGTTTTTTTTAATTTTGTATTTTTTAGGTATTTTTAATCATTTTATATTATATAACTTTGTAAATAAGAAATTTACCGTCTAAGTCTATAATTTGTCCGAACTTTTTTTTTTATTTCAGAAAAGCACCCAAAACTTTAGGGTCCAATCCGAAATTTACCGTGAACTTTTTTTTGTCTAAAAGGAATTGAAAGTTTAGGTCTCATCCAAATCTACCCCGAATTTTATTTTCATCTAAAAAAACCAGAAACTTTCAACCTATTCCTAAATCTACTAGCGGTCTAATCTCAATTTTGACATCAAATTTCACATTGATTACAAATCCACATAAGAAAGTGACGTGAAGAAAATTTGAGATCATCCTGTTATTATAAAAAATATATATACTGAATTCGTATTACATTAAAAAAAAATTACAATTGTAAAAATCTGAGCAATTATTAATAAGTGCGTACTATGTGTTCGTACTCCTGCATAATGTGCGTATTGTGCACCCGCGAGTGCACATAAATATGTAGGAATAAATTGACAAAATCATAAATTTTAAAACTAAATTGACGTTCGTGCAATAGATTTATGACTAATTGGATAGTTTCACCAATATATTGCATTGCTGTCAGAACCCAACAACGCAAGAAAATGAGTAAATTTCCTTGCAATCTAAGTCTATACCTTATTAGCTAGAGGAGAGCAAGTCAAACCGATCGAATAGGGAATCGCCCGGACCAGTGGTCCAATTCTCGCCCTTAAAATTGAAATTGGTATTTAGGTGGTCCGGTTTCTAATTTCAAGGGGTACAAGACCGGATTGGACCACCCATATGTTTTTTCTTTCTTTTTTTCTCTCTTTTTCCTGTCTCTTTGATTTCATGATCCGACATGGAACGCGCTGAAGATCGTGTTTGTGATGCTGGATGGGTCTATCGCCGTCATGATATGCCTGGCCTTCTCTTTGAGCGAGTCTTGGTTAAACCTCCATTTCTCGTTCCTCGTAATGATCACGTTCGCTCTGTTCTTGCTTCTTGCTGGTAATCTTCAGCTGCTTGTGCTCTTGGAGCTGTTCCTATTATATCTTTCGATAGGGACTCAACTTTTTCAGATATAGATTGTACTTGTCAGGATGCATGAGTGAAGCACGAATTTTACCGGTTTCATTAGACTGCTCGGAAATCGGACCGAGCTAGGCGCCAATCACCCGTATTATTACCGACTATAGATTCCTCAGTTCATCCAAACTCATCACATTTCATGATATTTCGATTTTTTTTCTTTCAGATTGTCATACTTCTTAACCGACCATGACTATCCATGGACAACAAAGCCAAGAAAGCCCGAAGGCCCAAAAGCTCAACCTATTTGGCGTCGTGTGAATGTGTGATTATACGTGTTTACCTGTTTTATTATTGGTCGGTTAGGTTACCTCCACGTGCTGTTATGTGTCGTAGCCATTGCATGAAATATTTGAAGGGAGGAGAGAAAGAGATTGGGCGGGCTTTTGCTTTTGGGCCTTCGGGCTTTCTTGACTCCGATAGAAAATCAACCCTAATCATCGTATAAAGCGATGCTCCGGTTCCACAGCCGCATGGAGCTCCACAATCTCTCTCTCCATCTTTCATGTGACCTCGCGTGTTCTCGACGTCGTTTCCCGTTGTTTCATCTTTGATTTCTGCACCTACTCTGTGTCGAACTATCGATCAGCTGATTCGGGGGAACTCGGCCTCTCGAGCTTGCGAGACTGTATCGTCTCGATCCCGTCTGGGTTGAACGCACAAAGCTGATGTGACAAGAACCTCCTCCCATGCCATTTCGTGGGGTTTTTGACGATTTCCCTCGGAGGGCTCGCGAAGATCTCGCGGTTTCCGTCTGATCCCATGAACGTGATGACAGAAATGATGCGAGTGATGATAATCTTTATCAGCTGATGAGAAAATCACTTCGCTACGTTCTTTCTGATTCATGAGCTGTCTGTAATTTCTGCGGCGGCGCTTTTCTGATTCACACCTGCTTTCGTCGTTCCCGCTGCGTTGATTATTCATGTCGTTTTTGTCTGTCCAACAACATGTTTCGATTGGAGCTACAAACTGTTTTTGACTAAAAAATTGGTGAAAAATCACGCAACTCGTGTTTGGTTTTGACCATTTTGAAACTAATTTTGATCATGAGACCGATTCTACTTCAACACTGGTTTTCCTGCTCGAAGATCCTCCTTTCGCCGCTCTCTTATCGCTTTCTCGAGCCTTGTGGGCATCTTGGTCGTCGACGAACCCTCCATTGCTATCGGCACCTCGTTGCAATTCCTCCTCCGGCCGTCCCTACTCAGACCCCGCTCGTTCAGCGAAGCTAGAATCCTCCTCTCGTAGTCCTGACGCAAATGCCCGTCGCGGTTCCATTGATGCATGAACCTTTCTACCTAATGAACAACCATGAAGGGATTAAAACACCTTGGTATGGCAATTTGTAACAGCAATACATGATGCAAAGAGAGAGAGAGAGAGAGATGAACGAACCTCTCGAGTGGACAAATCGCGAAGTGCTTCAATGTCTTTCTTCTCGGCGAGTTCTCTTGCGGATTCCATGAGCGAAATGTATTGGTTGTAGCAGGCATTCTGGAAAATCAATCGAAAGCAGAAAAGCCATACGTGAACTAGAAAAAAAAACGCAGCTAAGCGAGAGAGAGAAGATTCATGTATCGTCCTACCGCCTCTTGATGTTCTTTCCTCCATTCGAGGATGAATTTGTACGCGTCGCCCTTGATTAGTTCGATGTCCATCAGTTCCTTCTCCAAAGAACTCAATTCGATTTCGACCGATGCCAATTCTTTCTCGGCAGAAGCGAATTCGGAGTTGAACGCCAAGTGGTGTTGTCTAGTGTTATTGAGTTCCTCTTCTGTGAGCTAGAGTACATAAACGAATTCATTAGTTAGCAAAGGAGAAAAAGAAAACATCAACGAGGCCATCAGTTCGAACATGAATATTCTCTGATTGTCCTTACTTGAACTTGGTTTCTTATGGTTTGCTTTGAGCCCAAGGAATCCCACATCTTCCCCTTGCAAGCAGCACTTGTCATGGCCGATTCAAGCTCTTGGATCTCATCATTGATCTTCCTCTCCTCAACTGAATCGAGTCTCTGCCATTGCTTCGCATAGTGCAACCTCCTAACCTGTGTTTTCTCGAATGCAAAGATCGAGAAACCAAAAGAAGTCGGCTCAAAACAAAGTCCTTCGCTTAAATGCGAGTATTTAGTTCATAATATACCAGGCCGCCGGTTAAATCGTACCTTTTGGTCAAATTCTTGCTTGGACATGCATGGATCTGCCTTCCTTTGGGCTTCGTTCGTCTTTCTTAAGATCCGCCTTTCGTCGGCCAGGGTGTTGCGTCCATGAAGCATTCCAAAATGCAAGCTCTGCACGATTTTATCAGCCAAGATAAGAGTATCATATTAGCTGCAATCGGAGCCTTGCTCATACAGTCATTCCAAAGTACTGCAGGAAGAACTTTTAACCGGATATTGCTCTTACGAACCAGATTATCTATCTCATCCACAGAAGAGCCCGGTTTGATGGCTTTGCAGAGGCTCGCCTTATTCGCGAAGCATAGCTTGTCCATAGACAATTTCAGCAACTTCAAGTCCTCCCTTCGCCATTGCCGGGCCTCGTATCGCAGATTGCACAACGAGTAGTATAATCGGTGTCGAGCCATCTGAGAACCAAACATATATATCAGATCACAATGAAACAATAGGATTGACATCGGATACGCATTTGTCGTTATCAGTACGCCAAGTCAATAACCGGTTGGGAGACGATATTCAGGTAACCAGCCTTTCTTCCTTGTTGATGAGAAGTTCTCAATCGGAATTATCTAAGATGCGAAACATGGTCAGACATACCAGCTTTTCTTTCCTCTTTTGGTCGATGACGAACCGATGCTGAACAATCTTGTCAGCCGCGACCAGGTTCGGGTTCTCGAACGGATGTTGTTTCACGAAGTAAAACTGATGGGCCTTTCCGCCGGCATTCTCTCTTTTGCCGGTCGCGCTTTCTGCTAGCTCTTCGACTGCTTCGCCTTGGCTCTCCCTTTCGACAAGAAAATCGCGCGCGCGCGAGCAATCAACAGCACCGACGCCGCCGTGGTCGCCCTCGGGGTCCCGCTCTTGGGACTCCATGTTCTTGTGTTTCGGCATTTTCCAGATGAGAACGACGCTCAAGTCAATGGGAGTAGGGACCAAGCATTCACCTTTATTCTTTTTAAAGGAGAGAACTTGTTTATCGTTCCGAGCCATTTTGACTTGGCCTCCAAGCAGAACCCTTGGAACCCAAGAAAGGCAGCATAGGTCAACTCATCCAAGGTCAACGCCATGCGTGACGATGAGGGTTTTTTTTTTTTTTCAATTTAGGTTTTTAAAAAATTTATTTACTAAATTAGGTTTAAAAAATTATTTACTACAATGGAGCCCGCATAGCATTCAAAGTGCCACACAGGCCCATGCAGCATTTTGAATGCCGGGCGGGCCCGTGCGGCCCAACCCATTTTTTTAAGTTTTTTTCTGTATTTCTTCTGTGTTTTTAATTATATTTATAACATTTATATTTACATAAATTTTTAAATATATTTTTTATTTTGAGGCTTATTTTTATAAAATAATTATCAATAATTAATTGAAAAATTTATTAAGATATATATAATTAATTTATTTACTATGTAAATAATTAATAAAAATATTCACGAGGCCGGTGTGGCATTTTTTTAATTTTTTAATTTTTATTTTTTTATAATTTCGTAAATATAATTATTTTCCTTTTGAAGCTTATTTTTATGACATAATTACAATAATTAATTAAAAATTTTATTAAGATATATGTAATTAATTTATGTACTATTTAAATTATTAATAAAAATATATTCATGGGGCCAGACAGGCAGCATTTTTTTTAATTTCAAAATATTTTATGTGTTTTTATAATTTTATAATTATATAAATTTGTAAATATAATTTTTTTCCTTTTGAAGCTTATTTTTATAACATAATTATCAATAATTAATTAAAAAATTTATTAAGATATATGTAATTAATTTATTTACTATGCAAATAATTTTACATGTTTTTATAATATTATATTTATATAACTTTGTAGATATAATTTTTTCCTTTTGAAGCTTATTTTTATTTTTATAACATAATTATCAATAATTAATTAAAAATTTATTAAGATATATGTAATTTATTTATTTATTTCTATAACATAATTATCAATAATTAATTAAAAATTTTATTAAGACATATGTAATTAATTTATTTAAATGTAAATAATTTTATGTGTTTTTATACTTTTATATTTATATAAATTTGTAAATATAATTATCAATAATTAATAAAAAAATTAATTAAGATATATGTAATTAATTTATTTACTATAAAAATAATTAATAAAAATAACTAATAAATAATTTAAATTTAAAAAATGCTGCCATACCATCCCCATTAATATTTTTTATTAGTTACTTACATAGTAGATAAATTAATTACATATATTTTAATCAATTTTTTAATTAATTATTGATAATTATGTCATAAAAATAAGTTAAAAAGGAAAAAAATTATATTTATAAAATTATATAAATATAAAATTATTAAAAAATAAAAAAAACACATAATCAAAAAAATGCAGCATTGGCATCGGGAATATTTTTTATTAATTATTTACATAGTAAATAAATTAATTACATATATCTTAATAAAATTTTCAATTAAAAATTGATAATTATGTTATAAAAATAAGCCTCAAAATAAAAAAAATATATATTTAAAATTTTATATAAATATAAATGTTATAAATATAATTAAAAATAGATAAGAAATACTGAAAAAAAAAAAAAGGGCTGGGCCGCACAGGCCTACCCGACACTCAAAATGCCACACGCGCCCGTACAGCACTTTGAATGCCACATGGCATTTGGACTGCCGCGTCGGGCCCATACTGCATTTTAATGCCGCACGGGCCCCATTGTGGTAAATAATTTTTTTAACCATAATTTTGTAAATAATTTTTTTTTAAAAACCCAAATTGAAAAAAAACAAACAAACAAACAAACTGATTGAAGGGGAGACAGATTGAGCAGGTCAATGTCCGACGGAGCGCTCATATGGGCATGCCTAACTTTCCAAAAGCGGATGAGGGAGGTCCTAATCCTGTCCGAGGATTCGCGTATGAGTAACAATTTGGCAGTGCTAATGTGGTAGAAGATAACTTTTAACTTTTAAGCGAAGCACTTGCACAAATTAAAACAATTCGAGAATTTGACTGAACAAAATAAACATTAGAGGGCCAAAATTGCACAAATGGAGAAAGATGGATGACTTAATTGCACAAAATAAAATGTAGAGTACCAAATCATACAAACGCTAAAATTTAGAGGAGTATGTATGTATGTATGTATACCCAAAAAGTCCTAAATATTTTTTTTTGCTAATTCAATCATAAAATTTTTGCAATCGCGTCAATTCAATCCATCCGAGTAATTTTGACTAGTTGGCGCTTACGTGGATGCTCGGTGGCCTGACTGTCCAGCAACATAATATTTTAATTATTTTTTTTTGAAATTTTTTTTTCTTTCCTTTTTTTTCCTTTCGTATTTTTCCTACAACTAGTTTCTAAGGAGATGCTAGCCACTGGCAAGGTCGCCCTTGCTAGCCCAAATATGGTGAGGTCTCGCCTCACCCAGCCATGACAAGGCTCGATCTCACCTAGCCGGCGAGGCTTGATCTCACTGTCGCCGAGCCGAGGGCGGCCTCATCCAGTGATAGTGAGGTTGAGCCTCGCCAGATTGGAGTTGGCAAGGCAAGGCAAGCCTCACACAACGACTTTCAAAGCAAAGGCAAAACTCCAAGTCCATGGTGGCATCTCCCAACGATGAAATGGAAACATCCAAACCCCTGAACCACACTAATGGCAAAAACTCCCCCTACCGCTCAACGGCCACAATTCCACCCCTCAAACCCGACCTCCGAACTTCGTTGGATCCTCATTCAGCCATCGCAGTAGCCAATGATGACTATGCAATTATAGGCCAAAAAAGCAAGAGAGAGGCCGAGGCGATGGTTCCGATCACCCGTCTCTTCACCTTCTATGGAAAACCAGCCTCTGCTCCTACCTATTACTTCACCTTCTAGAGGAAGAACAGGGAAGGAGAAGGGAAATTAAAATTAAAATATTAAAATATTATGTCACCAACCGGCATCCATGTCAGCGTCAGCTAGCTCAATTCGGCATGATTATAAAAGATTTAGAATGAATTGGCACAATTGTAATAAGTTTAGTAATTTTTTGATAATTTTCCCGCGGCGAAGTGTTTGTCACCATCAGGTGAAGCTCAAGGAGTATAAAGCGAAATGATTATGATGGTGAGGATGCAATTTCTTCTATTGATCAAATTTTTGTTGCTTATTTTCGGGAGCGCACGTTGGTTTTGACGGTTCATCATGAATGGGAGGAATGGCAATGTCAGATATTGACAAGAGACTAGAAATTGCTTAATTAGGATTGTTTCATGAAAAATGAATAATTTGAAAAGTATTTTCGTCCACGAAGTTGTTTAGATATAAATTGATAGATGACAAAAATATTATTCGTTGACTAATTATTTCAAGTGATACAAGCAATTATTTTTTAAAAAATAATTTTCAAATTATTCATTTTCCGTGAAATAAGCAGAGGCTTAGCTCTATCAAGGTTTCTGAGACATTTGATGATTGACATGGTATCCCAACGAATGAAATTTAAGATAATTATTCGAATTCGCTTTTGTTCCTTTCAGCTTCCCCCAATTGATTCTTGGATTATGTTATCCTTTCCAATAAATACGCCAATGAGAAAACTATTGGTAACGTGGTTTTCTTCGAAATAGAATGCGCTGTCTTTGCTAGTCCTAAGTCTATACTAGGTCATGGAGCAACAAAGTCAACCAGTGGAGCTGGCATTTACCCTAGTTGAGTTGTTAATGAAAGTGGTGTTAAATAAATATCTATCATTTGGCATATTCAAACGCTATTTCTACTTAAAGAATATCTAATCGGAAAATAATTAGTTAAGTGATTTTCCTTATTATACATGAAAACATTAAGAAACGAATCCCTGCCCGCATAGATTTGAGCAGCCGCTGTTGCTCCAAATGCCCGACCTAATATTCAATTTGGCTTTATTTTTCATACGAACAGATACTTTCGTCATAAAGATAAACTCCGAACTCATGAAAATACGATACTAATTATTTAATTAACGATTTACCTGTCGTGACCTGAAATCTCCGGAAGGTTGGGCCCGATTTGGACATCGGGGGTCCTTCCTCGTTTTTGGATACGTCGAAGGTATTTTCCCAAGGGAGTGAATTTAAGCCAAACCAAGAAAACAACCCAAAGGCTGTTGGGGGTTTAATGTATTTTGTCAGATTCCTGTGGGCGGGGTATTCTCATTGCCCCATACCTTTTGCCGATGGTTTGGGACATTTCATTTCAAAAAAAATCATGTTAGCTTTGTTTTGTTTGGAGTTGCCACTAACTTTTTTGAGAGGTCGGCTAGAAACCCGATTAGAAAGGAGAGGTCTTCCTAATACCTATGCAACCAGAATCCTAAGATTCGGGAATTTGGTTACGCTAGTACTTTTGCTAACGTCCTTTGGCTTATCTTTTGGTTTGTTTCGTTGCCTAAGGCGTTCGTGCATAGTTTGGATTAATTCATTTGACTCATAATTTGTTTTTTCGGGCCCACTAAACGTCCATGCAAATGTTCTTGTAGGTTCATTTCATGTCATTTTTTAAGGTTTTAATTCATATTTTAAAAGAAATGAAATATCACCCAAAGCACGCAAAGGGTTAAAAGAGGATAAATGAAAATAAGAAGTTATATTGAAGCAATAAGAAAAGATCTGACTCGTCGGGTGTTTAAAATTAGGGTTAATACCACAAAAATCATAAACTAGTACACATGTGATAAATTTACTCATTATATTAATTTTTTTACTACCAAAAATCCTAAATTAATGCACATGTGAAAAAAATTTACCCTATGTTAGTTTTCATTAAATTAAGTTGATACCACAAAAAAAAAAATCAAATTGATATACATGTAACAAAGAGAGGGTAAAAACCCCCAAATGTGTACATCCGATAATTGCAATGTGTCATCCAACTTAGCAATTTGAAGAAAAAATTTAAATGAAAACTAATAAAAGGTAAATTTGTCATAAGTGTACTAATTTGAGATAAATTTGTCAAAAGTGTATCAATTTAGGTTGTTTGGTAGTCAAAAAAATAATTTGGAGTAAATTTGTCATAGGAGTTACCAGTTTGGGATTTTTTATGGTAGAAAAAATAGTTTATGTTAAATTTGTTACAAGTATATCAGTTTGAGGTTTTTTGTGGCAAAAAATAGTTTGAGGCAAATTTGTTTTAGGTGTACGAATTTTAGATTTTTCATGGTATTAATCTTTAAAATTACAAACTAACTCAAAAACCCGAGATACGGTTGGGAATTCGACAACAAATACGACCGGATTGCACATCGTCCATAATCACCATTCCCATGGTCCCATCTTCACTCCATGGACTGCCTTGTGGGTTGGGCCGAGTCCATCGGTTTAAACTCACCACATTCATTGAAGGCATTGATATAACACGTAAAAAATGCAACAATTACAAACAATTCAAACAAAAGAACGATCACAAAGAATGGAGCTCGAGATTGGCTTTGTATGACATACATTACTTTTACAACTAATCCCCAATGATTTGATTTGAAGGCGGTTAATGACGAAGGTCACCACCGTTAGCAAGTGCTAACGATAGCCCACATCACCTTAACCTTAAATTTAGGTTCAATCTAATCCAAGGTACCCGCGTACACATGCATCGCCTCCTAACATTCATCTAAAAATCACAAGCATAGAACATTTAAACATGCATTTAGGCCATAAGACCTCAGTATCAAGAAATCAAGCAATACTGAACCAAGAGGGTCACTTAGACAACATTCAGAATTTTCCAGAACTGACACTTGTTATATTTCGCCTGGTTAGGACACTTGATCACACTCAATAAGCTCGAATTGTTCTATTGAATTCACCATTTCCTGTTAGTTTAATGTTTGTTGAGATTTCGGCCTTAAGAGCAAACATTTCAACCAACAAGACTCGTCAGCAATCAGTAAAAAAACAGTTCAACCGAGTACAAAAAATACCGAAAAAATTCGAAATTGATGCGCTAAAATCTTGAGAAAAATTAGGTAGTTAGAAAAGTTTGTTGCCAAACATTTTTCATGTTTGACTTTTTTTTTTCTCAAATAAGACTGTTATGTCAGCCAAATAAAATCACAAACTCGGTCAGTCACGGAACTGATTTCCAGGCCTAAACCGAGACTAAACTCATAATCATCTTGCACTTGCTATGATTAGCAATCAAGATGTTCATAGAAAATTTTTCCGAAAAGGATATGTTGTTTCTCTTGATGTGAGAAAAATATTCACGGGGGAGTTTTTTTTCAAAGGTTTCATGAAAATCACAATAAAATAAAAAAAGAAACTGAGGTTGGTGGAACAAAAAAATCAGAGAGGAAAGTGCAAAAATGTTTGAGCTCAAACACTTTTTTCAATCAAATCAAACTAGGCCATGCAAACAGATCACTCACCAGAAAAATTATGATCGTGTTTATCGCTTCTATTTCAAGAGATTTTTCAAGATAAGTTTTAGAAAAAAATCTAAAAAATCAAAATAGAGAAAAAACACTTAACATTTTCCAGATTTCATTTTGAAATTTGCAAGCATGTTTGACAGATCATGTGAAGTCCATTTTCGACGATCTATATGTCATATCAAAGCTCGTTTCGAGAACTTCGAAACATTAGGAGGAAAATTTATCAGATTTCGACATTTAGGCATGCTAAAATCAATTACAGACATTCTGATCACAGTAATTCGAGAATCACAAAAACACGCTATCATGCACCGATCATCAATCAACATTCAACTTCCTGCGAAATAACATCACAATAGGTATATTCAGCATCTACACAGCAGCAACAACACATGAAATGCCTCCGATTCTCCTCATTGTTCGGCAAATAGTCTTCCCCCAATCCTCTAGCCCAAGTATAGAAAACTAGAGATTAGGATACTAAACTTTGATTGATGACTTTGAGGAAGACGTTGAGCTAGTCCAGCGATCTAAGCACCAAAAGTATAGCTAAAACTCTGAAAATTGAGAGATGAAACAAAAGATTAATCTTGGTTTGATGAAAAAAACCGGACTAACAAAGGAAGATTAAGAAGAAATGGAGATGATCCACGATCAATCGAGCAAGCTTCGGCACAGCAACTTTGGGACAGCCTCAGGGATGACGATCGTAGCTCAAGGGTCGCCGAAGGAGACCATCAGACGGCCGGAATAGCGGTCGGATTAGCTCAGTTGAAGTACCGGTTTAGAAATCAGTACTTGATCAACCGTTGGGAATGGCACCAAACGACAATCACTGGAGCTCTAATAGTTGAGCTCCTCCTGTGACGCAGCTGAGAGAAAAGGAGAGGGAGGTTTGGATGGCGGTGGATGAGCAGAGGGAGGCAGCCAGCCGGCCCAGCAACCTCATGGGGAGAGAGATCGAGAGAGGGGAGTGGCGGGAGAGTTTTCTGAATAGAATGGATTCTCTTTTTTGAAATTTTTGGAGGGAAAGTTGGTTATAAACCTGCTCCAAGATTGAATCTTGACCCTCCAATTGGTCTAAGGGCTTACAATGGAATTTGATTTTTCAAGGGCATTATAGATATTTCAAGCAAGGGCATTTGGTAAAGAGGAGTGGGGGTATCCAGAATTCACGCACGGTTTGGTCATTTTTAGTTGGGATATCGCCGACCTATCGGACCGGTTCAAACCGGATTGAATTGGCTTGATCTAATGACCAAAACTAGTGATCACACGCCCTACTTCATCAAATATATCCTATTTTGATTTAATTTGAAAAGATTATGAAGTTCCTAATCAAATTGAATCAAATCCGATACAATTATAATCACCTTAATTGATCAATTATTGTGGAATTGTCAAGTTATGCATGATTGTGCATGAATTGGTTTAATTGGTTCAATCACCCCTTAAAAGTGCCCAATGTGACATCGAATTTTGACATACCTCGAATGGCCATATTGAAGCTGCGCTTCTCAAATTATACGAAAATTATGAATGGACAAAGTCTAATTGCACTAACCAAACTTAATTTTCAATGACTTGATGAGTTACTGCATCAATGTTTGGTTCAATTGACCTCGTAATTAAGTGAATTTGTCAAAATTGACACTAGAATTGGATTCTACATACTCTATTGTGTAGGATTGAAGTGGTAATTCACGAATCACTAAAAATCGATTTTTGACTGAAAATAGGCTCAAATTGGGGTTTTTCAATCGTTTTGACGAATGTCAAAATTGCTGCTCAAATTGGGCGCGGAATGGTTTCAAGATCGAATGTCGTGAAGGAATCAAACCTAAAAAATGACAAAATAAGAGCTAATTTGATTTTTGGTTCTTAGGAAATGATATTCATCAGTGATTTTTGGAAAATTTTCAATGCCAAGGTGAAATTAGGTTAAAATAAAGTGATTTTGAAGTTTGGATTTTTTTTTTCAATTTTCAGTTCAAAGGTTGACCGTCGAGTTGACTTTTCGATCAACGAGTCAATTGATGGGTCATACTTCGATTTTCGGCAAATTTTAAGTGCAAAAGTGAAATTGGCAATATTTAAAAGGTTCTCATGCAAAAATAATTTTTTCGACCACGACAGACTTTTTTGGTTAAAATCGACGTAAAAGCCAACTCAAAGTTCAACATTTTGAATTTTGTTTAAATTTAAATGGAAATGCAATTCAAATGAAGTGCTAATGCTGAATTTAAAACTAAATGACACTTTTTAGGCAAGAAACGAGTCCCGTCGCGATCTGAAATTCAAATGTTGCGTTTTACCTTTTTATCTCCGGTCGGGTAAAAATCAGGTCTCAGCATTATTTTAATGAATACTTGACCCAATCCCAATCCTCTTTCGCGACATATCCAATCGATTCTCGTATTTTGGGATTCATATCTCGTGCCACTTGCGGTCCCAGCTTGCAAGTTGCATAACATGTAGCAAGGACAGGCACCAAGCCCACATGCTTCATTATTTAATTGCATGTCTATGACGCACCCGCGTACAAACAGCTCACCACCAGCAACGTAGCACTGCATCAATTCTCAAGATCCGACGTTACTTTACAAGCATCAAAGGCTGACCCTCCCTTGGTCTATCCGTTACATCCAATCATCCATCCATGCTTATGATTAGACTGATTTTAAGGATTTATTTTCCCCGCGATGGGATATACGAGAACAATTGTATCGTCCAAAAAAGGGACGTTTTTTGTCACGAACCGAGAGGTGATCAATTGATATCACGATCCGCGCGCTTTAGGATATAATCCAAGTCAGCCTTCACGATCATTCACACTCGCTTGAGAATCGGGGAAGGCGCCGCGACCTATAACCTTTCATCGTTTGATCGAAATGCAATAGATCTCAGTGGTTCAACAGATGCCAACTTGGACGGTTATAGGTAGTTTGCGTTTTAATCGAACAGTGCAAATGCCTCTCTAGAACTCTTGACTCGCCCCAACAAAGGTACCGGTGTCGACGTCAAGAACCACATGAAAGGCAAAGGTGGATGCAAAGTAGCTTTTCGGTGGCATGACCCATCAACGAACAGCGCGGTGAGCCATAGATTTCACGTGACGTGACAGAGTGCACCGCATAAACTCCTTTAGGCTCACAATGCAAATGAACAAATCCAACGACAGTTCACAGAATAATGTTCATGTGAGACCTGCCTATGAACAAATCCCTCGAGTATTCTTTCGCGATGACCATTTGGATCTGTTGGAAACAATGTTAACCGAAGTTTTCGTCGCTAAATAGGGTTTAGAAAGTCTAGAAAGTTGCTCATGCAAAGATCAATTGTTACAAATGCCTCCATGGGGTCAAATTTGTAGATCGGATCTACGACAAGACCAAACTCCATCCCAAGACCAACATAGAGGTGGAGACAAATGTTACTGGACCTTGAACAGCAAGCAAGAGTTGTGTAACGACTACATCTCCCCCTGTCTGAGCAGAAAATAGGCGTACAAAAAGTGCAGACTAAACCTAAACAGTTGGAATTTATGAATAGGAAGTCTCGTTGTACTCCACATGCCAAATGCATCTATAATAAAGCCCGACATCAATCATATGTTAAAGCGTAAAAGAAGGTTTCTAGCTTCCAACAATACCTCCATTTACTTAATAGGCACAACGGCAGAAGCGCCAGTCACCAAGTTGCAATACAATAATGGATCACGACTTACAGATAGTAAAGCAATCTACATGACAATTTCACAACATGACATAAACTCTGTCCAGAGCAGGCAACAAGTACTTGAAGAGAAAAAATCACAACTCAAGCAGCAACCTCCTCCTCTTCCTCCTCGTACTCCTCCTCCTCATCATCAGCAGTAGCATCCTGGTATTGCTGGTACTCGGCCACCAAGTCATTCATGTTGCTCTCGGCCTCGGTGAATTCCATCTCATCCATTCCCTCGCCTGTGTACCAGTGCAAGAAAGCCTTGCGCCTAAACATTGCGGTGAACTGCTCGCTCACTCGCCTGAACATCTCTTGGATCGAAGTCGAATTCCCGATGAAGGTGGATGCCATCTTCAAACCCTTGGGTGGGATGTCGCATACGCTAGACTTCACATTGTTAGGGATCCACTCAACAAAGTATGACGAGTTCTTGTTCTGAACATTTATCATCTGCTCATCAACTTCCTTGGTGCTCATCTTTCCACGGAACATGGCGGAGGCAGTTAAATAGCGACCATGACGTGGGTCAGCCGCACACATCATGTTCTTGGCATCCCACATCTGTTGGGTCAATTCGGGAACAGTCAAAGCACGATATTGCTGAGACCCCCTGGATGTGAGTGGTGCAAATCCAACCATAAAAAAGTGGAGCCGTGGGAATGGGATAAGGTTGACAGCGAGCTTCCGAAGGTCAGAGTTAAGTTGACCCGGGAACCGAAGACAACATGTCACACCACTCATGGTAGCGGAGATGAGATGATTAAGATCACCAACTGGGAGCGACAAAGTAAACAAAAACAGGGTCAAATGAATGTCTATGGAATACAGTGAAAAATGCTAGCAGATCAATCCATAGATTTCACGGTGACAAAGGAATAAGAACTTAAGAAGCATGCTTTGGGGAGAAATCACAAAACTATCACATTGACAAATTGTTTGTTAATCTAGGCAAAAACAAACCTTATTTAGTTGTCTATAATAGGCCATTAAATGCAGAACTTACAGGTAGGGGTGGCAAGTTTGAGAGTACGGAAGCAGATGTCGTAGAGGGCTTCATTGTCCAGCACCATACATTCATCAGCATTCTCAACAAGCTGATGCACAGAAAGCGTTGCATTGTATGGCTCAACCACCGTATCAGATACCTTGGGAGAAGGAAAGACTGAGAATGTAAGCATCATTCGATCTGGATACTCCTCCCTGATCTTGGAGATAAGGAGTGTCCCCATGCCAGAGCCAGTTCCTCCACCGAGAGAATGACAAACTTGAAATCCTGATAGATGGCAGCACATTTGACAATGAAATGAGATAAATTTGATGAGGTAATATTACTTAAACATTACATTGACAGTGAATTTCATGAAATAACAAGGTTGCCAAAAATGTCACAATTTCACGCCAAAAGAAGCAATCATTTGTCCCATATAAGTTCTTAATCAAGCAAAGAACTCATCGCAGAAATGACAAACAGATCAAGGATATGGTGATAAGTCAGGCACTATGAAGGGCTTTCTCAACAGTTTATGAGATTTCATAACGTTCGCCTTAAAGAACATAAAAGTACAAGTTATAGTCATACAAGTTGCTGCTCTGCCAAAAAAACCCAGCAATGTCAAGTATCAGATGTGAAGAATCAAACACACGCACAGAAACAGAGAAATTGCACTAATTCTCACCTTCACAATTCATGTTTTTGCATGTCCGCTTCTACATAAAATGGGAAAAATGCCCCCTCTTGTCATATTTCAAGGTATGGAACTTAGGGGTAAAACAATTATCCATGAAATTACATAATTCAACCTGACACATCGACGACGACCACATATGAACGACATTCAAACCTCAATTTTTCAGATAAAAAATATGTCTGTATGCTTACATTTCTATAGCCCTGTGAACCACAATATCCAACAAGAGGAGTCACACCCGCATGGTTCCCGATACTCCAATCTCAATCATGTAGACGACGGTTCGCTCACAGTGCATCGCACAATAGGAACGTATCATTTTTCAGCTTGTACCGATGAGATCTACCAGCATTTTCACAACAGCGAATTCTATCAACAAACAAGAGCCTAAATCCATCTCCTAAACTTAGAACAGGCAACATCAAACACAAATCCAATTGACAAACAATCACCGCCGGCTGAAAAAGCAAATAGTTCCTCAAGCAATTACAAAAACGAAGATCTGGAAATCGATCAAACGGAAGGGAACCATTACCCTGCAAGCAATCACAGTTCTCGGCCTCCTTCCTCACGACGTCGAGGACCGCGTCGATTAGCTCGGCGCCCTCCGTGTAGTGGCCCTTGGCCCAGTTGTTGCCGGCGCCGGACTGCCCGAAGACGAAGTTGTCGGGCCTGAAGATCTGGCCGAAGGGGCCGGATCTGAGGGAGTCCATGGTGCCGGGCTCGAGATCCATGAGGACGGCGCGGGGGACGTACCTGCCGCCGCTGGCCTCGTTGTAGTAGACATTGATGCGCTCGAGCTGGAGTTCGGAGTCGCCGCTGTACTTGCCGGTGGGGTCGATGCCGTGCTCGTCGCAGATGACCTCCCAGAACTTGGCCCCGATCTGGTTGCCGCACTGGCCGCCCTGGATGTGGAGGATCTCTCTCATCGTCGCTTGTCTCTCTGTGGTGGCGGTGGTGTCGGGGGTGGTGGGTGTGCTGCTCTTTAGCCTCTTTTTTTCCCGGGAAACTGCGCGAAAATGAAGGCGAAGAGAGAAGAGAGGGTGTTGGAAATGGAGGGGTGAGAGCGAAGAGTGGAGCGGGCATTGGTTGGTGGCGATGGAGTCTCTTAGGTATGAAGTTACGATAGCACCCTTCAACAGGTCTTTACAAATTTACACATTTAGTCCCTGTACTTGTTGGCAAGTCTTTCAATTTAGTCCTTGTTGAATTGATGTTGACCGATGCAAAGCCTTTTAATCTCGACGATGATTAAGGGAGAATTGCATCGGTGAGCAACGGCTACTGGCCATTTGCATTGACCATCGATTGCTTACCAAACGATAATCTCCAAATCCGAAAGTTCGTATACGCAAATCATGACTCTTTCGCGAGATGAGATAATGATATCATAAGTATCAGAATCTTATCTTTTTTAAATAAAGTACCGAAATCTTTTTTTATTCGGTTGAGCATATTGATCTTTCAAATTTTGCTCTATTTTGTGCTTTTCAATAAATCAAGTGTTAGATGTATCTTCCTATCATGCAACGCCACTTAAGCATTGTTTGGGACAAAACATGAACCGCCACGTCATTTTTTTGATCCCAACTAATAAAACATCCTTTTTGCAATCATCCGCGATTGGCCACCGCCGCCCTTTGTCTCCAAAGTTGCCGTCCCCTTGCCACCGTCCCCATCGGTTTCATTGTCGGTGCGCAACTCCATCACCATCGGCTTCCTCGCTCTCTCTTGATCACCTAAGATTGCGCGAGATCTTGGGTCTGCGATTTCGAAATGCAAGATCTAAGGTACGTGAGACCTCAAATCGCAAAGAGATGTACAGAGAGATGGTAGTCCTTCGTGTTCCCGCAGTGTGATCGAGAGGACGGGGTGGTTGTAGCGGTGGTCACGCTCGAAACTCGGAGTGGGTGTAGCCAATTCTAGTCATTGCCAATCGTGGTGATGGTTTTGTTTTCAATTTGAATGGAGGTGGTAGGGCAACTCAATCTACAACGATGGTCGATGACAATTGATGGCTACAGCCTAAGTAGCACTGATATCGACGCGACACGACACGCCAATATACCATTTCAAAAAAGAAAAGAATTTCGACACGTTGCCACGCATTGTATATTAAATTTATATTTTATATATATAGATATGATAAATTATCATTTTACGGCTATTTCAGTTAAATTAATTTGATTTAAATTCACAAATAAGTTAATAATTAAAAAAAGGGTAGAATTATTCTCATATTGGTGAGAAGGGAGAGAGACAAAAGCAAAATGACCTGAGAAGATGCGAACTAAAGCATGATATCTCAAGATTCACAAGTCTCACATCGGTGGTGAGGGAGAGAGACAAACATGAAGTTTCTTTAAGAAGTCATAGATAAAATTTGGAGATTTACAAGTTGAAAAAAAAAGAGTCCTACATCGGATGCTTAGTGAGGATAACAAGTAAGATGACGCTTTAAGATGTTAGGGATGCGACGTAAAGATTCACTTTTACCCGTTATTTGGCTAAGATGAAGTGTGTAGTTTAAGTTAATTTCTTTAGTGGAAAGGCTCTTTGAGATGCTTGACGTGCGTGTTGCTTCCGTATCAACGCAGGGCTTCTTAGGCTGCAGCAATTTTTTTTTTGCTGGAATTTTTTTTTTTTGGTCAAAAGAATGATGATGAGAATGACGGGCGATGCGGATGCATCTTGACCGTCCATCTCGATCAAACGCCACCAAAATATGTACATTTATGCATCAAAAGTGTAAAATCAATAGTAAACTAACGGTAAGTTATCCGACGTCAGCTACCGCAATCATTTTTCTTTAATTTTTGGACCCAACTGGACAAATTTGCATAGTTTATCAGGTACTCAATTAAACAAGACAAGTCAACAAACTTGGTCAAAAAATTAAAATCTAAATACTTGGGGTGCCATTACCCTCTTTTCAATTTGACCATATTACCACGCATGCTCGGGATCTTGTTCAGATCGAGACTTATTATAAGCGTCGCACTTATTTTATTAGTCTCTTAAAGTTCCTGTTGGGATTCATGGAGGACCATGGACCGCCCATGTAGGCTATCCAAGCGCTTCATCCACTTGGATAATTGCCTGATAACTGCCAAAGGCAGTTAATGATTTTTGCACGCGATGTTATCATGTTTTCTAGAGACGTCAGTTGTTCTTTTGTAATTTTTTCTTCACAAGATGAAATAAGAGGAAACCATCGACGTCATTTTTCTTCTCCCGAATGAGAAATCTAAGGCGAGTTTTCTCTCAAAGGTTGCAAAGCAAACGTCTAATACGTGGAAAACGAGGTATGTTTATTGCCTGATGTACTTCTCTGATCAGTTATTCAAATTCTGGGCACGTTAATTTCGCAATTCATATGTATAGATTAGGGTATAGTTCCTTTCATTGGTGTCGGAGCATTAGTCATTGTTTCCATCTTGTGAAGAAGTTTTGAGTTTCATAATCGTTTTTGCGCAAAAGCCCATTTTCCAACATGCCGTTTAATGTCAATCAACATCTTTTTGCCCAATAAAAATAATTCTTGAACACATAGTCGAAACCATCTCAAAGAGACAAGAAATTTGAGTGGTCAACTGTCACTAGCGAACGCCGTATGTGGCGTCATGCATGCCACGCACGTGACGCACCGCGATGGGACTAGATCCCTCGGAGCCGCGACATGATACAACTTTTACGTGCACTTTCGCTAAATGAAAATTGATTTTGAGTATACCATTAAATTTGTCTCGTCGATATGAGTCTTTTGAGGGCCGCATGCATCGTAGGACGCTAGTACGTGAGTGACTCACGCGCCTCACAAGATGAATTGTCACGACGTGTACTGACGTTAGTGGGTGTGTTTCGACCCACGACCCGACCCGAGATCCTAGACCCGACCCAATCAATCGTTGATCGGTCATTGCTGACCATTAATTGGTCAACATTGATAGTTGACTAGTGCGTGAAATACACGTGCAGAGACTTATCAGGGCACGTGCGAGGTCCATTGGGGGCGTGCGGGGTACTGCAATATTCGTCTTGAAATTATCTTCGCTGCGGTATATTTATAATGTATTTTTGTTGGCATTAAAGTTGTAAAATGCATGAAATACTCATAACCGTTATTGTTACTCTACGAACATTTTCAATGTATTTGTTGCATCATGGATTATGAGTAATCCTAATGTTCTGTATTTGTTACAAAATGGTGGTACAAATGTATCAAACTCCCAGAATTTGGAGGACCCAAGAACAAAGAAAGAACCTTGAGATATTAAGAACGAAATTGACCAATTATCGCTGGGACAGCATGAGAACATCTTGGAGCATGTTAAGAAGGTCAATGGGAAGATATAACAATTAATTTGGAAAGGTTCCCGGATTATTTGGAAGGAAGTTGAGAAGATAGACGCCTTGAAAAACTCCTTTACCTAGAGTTTGGCAGGAGACTATAAATGATCTTATGATTGTTAGGGCATACCCTTGATATAGGGACCTAATTATAGATTTTATGAAGAAAGGGTATATTGAGTTTGGGGCAAAGAAGACATCGATGTTTGGCAATGAATTTGTCTTGGCGCAAACCTGAGGGATCTGTGAAGGTCTTCCAAAGGATTTTAATGAGTTTATCCCAATTCGAAAGGGGAGGATTGGATAAGACTGTCGTTATTTCTTTAGGTTTGGTTGTTAGGTGATTTTTTCCATGTGAATAATTTTTTTATATTATTTTTGTAAGACTCATCAGTTACTTGTTTTTATGAAATATTGTATTATTCATGCTTTAATCAAGTTGGGGAGTACTAAAAAGTTTTTATATTAATGATAATTTCAATTAGGGTTCTTAGATAATAATTGGGAATTTAGTGGACTTTCGAATCTAAAACCTTATATAAAGTTATTTATTAATGTAATCAATTTGTGGAAAATAGATGCATGAATGCTAGACATTAATAATTCGTGAATACATATCTTAATAACTTCGTATTCAGATACAGTGGTAGTGGCCTCTACGAACATTGCGGCTGAGCTCAACAAGGTCAAAAAGTTGAATGGCGAGAATTACAGACACTTTTACTCAAACAAGCGCAGGCTGATGTCTAGAATTTTCGGTATCCAGATATAAAACTCGCATTGATTTTGAAATCATTTGCTAGAAAAATTGATACGTGTTGTGATCTCTTCCCAAACCAGAAAATAAATAACCAACGTCTTCCAAGTCACATTTCGCTGTGGCTAATAGCCTAATACAATAAACCTAACTTAGAGATTACTGGAGATGTGTCACGTCATGATTGATGTGCATGTCTGTCTTGCCCTATCACTCAACCATAAGAATTCATAACCAACTTTCGTTTGGTCCATTACATTATATTATAATATTACGTAATTCCTGCTCACGCTAAATTGCGCGTTTGCAGCCTAAATCGTTGGTGAAGGTCTAAACCAAGTAAAACAAAATGTGAATATATTAAGAAGAAATGATGATGAGAAAGATCAACCGAGACATAAAGTAGTAAAACCAACTAACTTTTTTTTAGCAAAAGTGTTTTCTCGAAATTGGTCGTTTGGATTTCCACACGTTTGGTTCGCCAATAATGACTTAGTCAACGTAAAACACTTTTCGGGTAATGATTTTTTTTTTTTTTGCATATAATCAAGAAAGTGAATTCTCCAATCTAAAGAGATTAAAACACTCTCCGAAATTTCTCATCTCGACTTTTTTAATATACATTTTCTTACATTAATATTATTTTTTAATATTTTAATAGATCTTATTTTCTTTTTTCTTTTCTTTGTTTTTTTCTTCTTCCTAGCTCCGCACTCACCATTGGCCGTAGACAGCCAGTTGTAGTGGAGGAGGAGGAGAAGAAAAAAAGAAAGAAAATAAATGAAAGAAAACCAAAAGTAGTTTAATAATTCGAGTTTCTTTGTTTGAGATAAAATCATGAGATTGAAAGTATTTTTCAAATGAGATCTAATCACCAGAAAATATTTTCGATCACATATTACCAAACAAAAAAAAAATCCTAGAAAATGAATTTTCGAAAATCATTTTCCTTGTTAATGGAGTTTTTCGCCAAACGAACGACCTTAAAGTTGAAATTTACAAATTTTTCCTCAAATTATAGATAACTGGAGTAAGATATCAAACGTATTTAAGGATGAATAAAGGGAATCGATTGGCTAAAATGTGGGAGCCTCTCTTCTCTTTATACAATAGTATAGATAGTGCAAAACCGGATGCTAATGCAAACAATAGTTGGCATGTATATCTTGAACATTGGAAAAATAGTTTTTCAAAAAGCTACAAATGAGGAGCAAATTGGTTGTTTAGGGCATGTTTAGTAACATTTCTGACTTTATGTTTTTTTGTTTCGAGGAACAAAGAGCAGAAACCCGTTTGGAAACATAAAATAATTTTTTCTTCCCGTAAACAGAACCAAGATGTAAAAAGAAAAGTACCTTCTTTGTTCCCAGGAACAAAAAGAGAAACAATATCATTTTAGAAAAACAAGCTCAGTGTAACTTAATGCTTGTCTTTACAATCACAACTCTATCACCCCACTGCCGATCGCCACAACAACTCATTGGTCCCCACCGCTTCCATTGACATTTTTATATTCAAATAAAATGTGGGGATTTGAAAGTTTTAAGGTTGTACTAAATTCATTTATGTTCTTTTTCTATTTCGAGAATATGAATTTTATGTATTTATCAACGCGTTCCTTTGCTTAGAAAATGTTCCCGAAATAGAATCAGAGAAAATCATTTCTGCTAAAAAATTGTTCTCGTGAGCATAAACATTACCAAAGGCACCCTTTATAACATGCAAGAACTTGAAGGTTAAAAAGCAAGCAATAGAAGCCAAACCAATTCAAGTACGAACTAGTGAGAGGAAAGATAGAAAATAATGAGATCGAAGATTTATTTGATATGGACTCACCACAAAAACTAAGAGGGGGGCGGATCGATTGTTTATTGAAACATTTGAAAGCTTTTTGCGTGGACACTTCGTCTAAGTGTATTGAAAGTCGCATGGGTAAACAAGTTGATTCAACTGATCCCCTTGCCTATTTCCACTCTTCTAGCTTTAACAGTCCCAATCAGACTGAAATTCATTGCGCAATTACGAGAAGTTTGGTCACTTGAGTGTGCTTTCTTCTACCCCGTAGCTATTTTACTTCTACGGATAGAAGCAAAAGTGGAATCAGATGACACCCGGAGGATTACCAAAACAATCCTAAACCTATTTTAATTGTGCCAATTCCGTCATAAACTTTTTTTTTTTGGCAAATTTAGTCTTAAACTTTTTACATTTATGCTAATTCAACTATCTGGCCGATTTGACTGGCCGTTGCTAACGTGAATTTTTTAAATAATATTTTATTATCTATAATTTTTTCTTTTTTTTCTTAATTTTTTTCCCTTCACTTGGTGCTAGGACGCCCTCCCCCGGATGCCCTCGCCCTAGGCTAGTGAAGGCCGTAGTGCTCTCGCCCGACCAAATCTGGTGAGGGCATCACGGCCCTCACCTAGTGCCGGTGATGGTCGCCGACCCTATATGGAAAGGGAAAAAAATAAAGAAAAGAAAAGAAAATAGAAAAAAAATTATAAAAAAATTTAAAAAGGTCCACATCAACATTGGTAGTGCTATGTCAGCCTGGGGGACCAAAAATTAGCTGGATGGATTGAATTGGCAAAAAAAAGAAGTTTGGGACTGAATTTGGCACAATAATAATAGGTTTATGGTTTCTTTTTAATTATAATTGTCCCCCTTTTGAGTGCATTCTTCTTTTTCTTTGGTGCCTCCAAGCTTGTAGAGAACCGAGGCTTGTCCTCCTAACGCAAGATCTTCCGGCATTTCGTGAGCTACACGAACTTGAACCACCTTGGGAGAACAGTAGAACCAACTTCTCCAGGTGCGTTGTCTATAAAGCAAATGCTGTTTTATATCAGTAGACACAGCTCTCCATACCTAAGATAAGAGTGATTATAGCATAAATGGTTTTTGATATGGTAGAATATTTTTTTTACGATACTCTTATTAAAGCATAGATCTCAAGAAGTTGTACTTCTCATGAGATGTCTTGGTTAGCAAAGAATGCGAAGGAGATGAGTACTTTTTACCGATAGTGATTGATTTTTCCTTGTAAAGAAATGTGAATGTTGATTCTTCTGCTGGAATATCTGTCAATTTAATCTGTTACAAGTACTTGCAATGACAGAGAGCAAACCTTTCTCCCCATTATTTTCATCAGCGAATAGATGTATAGAGGAAAAAACTTACTTCAATGGATAGATCATGGTGGAAACTTCTTCCCGACCTTTCTTGTTCCCTTCGGTGCCGGCAATCGTCTTTCAGCTTTAAACACCATGTCAGGAAGTGCGAGTGATAGTTGGTCGTGCTTGGCCGAGCGAACTTGACATGACTTTCACTTAAAGGCTTTATGATTACATTGATTCAATTGAAATGTTTTTTAATTGAATATAAATCTGAGACAACCGATTCAAGATTGAATTTGGGATTCTCCCTCTACAAAGGTACATGACGGACTGGGCCTACCTGGCGCCCCGTTATATATGGCTATCGACGTGTGTTTTGAGTACCAAAGCCTAGTATCGCCTCCGCCGAACACTTCAGTACTTATTCGAGGTTATAATAGCGAGCCTATGTGTTGTTCAACATCTATACATACCCACCACGGTTGGCCTATGTTTTGCTCTCTGTCTTGTGAACTCGGTAATGATAACGCATATAAAGGAGTTAGTCACAATATTTAACCAAGAATTCTAGTAAAAGCCAAGACTAGTACAAGATCAGTTGCTTAATTTTCAGACTGGAGTTACGATCTTCCTCAGTCAGCCATCATCCTGCACGTGGATTTGGTGGACTTCCAACATATACAGAAACAGGCTGAAAGAAACCCTAAAAAACGCATCAACAGAGGTTGTCTGAACAAAAAGCAGTTGGTCCTGAATCCGGCAACCAATCTCACTGCTTGGAGAACGGCTGCTCAGACATAACCGTTGGCGCTGACTCGTAGGTTGCTGTTTTCATTTGAATACTAATCCCGTGTGCTTGGAATAAACTGGTCCTAGAACATGGTTCCGCTTTCAAATATCAAAACCCTGATTTCTTTTTTTTTGTATCTGCATCGGACACCAGATTAACCAATATTTATCTCCTAATCACAAGTGTCGACTGAAATATATGTGGTATTTGATGAAAGTCTTATAGAGATCCCAATACACGATTGAGATATTCAAATTTACCTCAAAGGGACAAGGGATGGTTTCATTCGACAAACCACGTCATGCAAAACGCAAGATGAGTAATCTGATATGATAAAAGTGATTTATCACATTGAATGTCCTACCAGCGATGTGAATAAACTGTTACAAATTACAATTGTTACTCGCTTACTCAGATCCTAAGCCTCCGCATGTAGCATGCCAAGTTACTTGTTTTTAGCGAAGCGATGTCGATCATCTTAGCAGATCAAACATCGCTGTCTCATGTAGCACTTATTATATTGGCATCTGGTTAGTAAGTGCTCTTAGAGTACGTTTTAAACGTACCACAAAGAACATCATTTCATTCAATTACAAAAACGCAAAGCTTCGATTTTCAGATGATTTCTTATGTAGAACGGGAACAAAAAATTTCTTCATTTAATTGCTTAATGAGTGTTGAGAGCTGTCATACACGACATTACTTTTTAATGATCATCAGCCATAAACATAAGTATAAAAGCACGACGAAACAAAAAAAAATATTGCACTAGATAATTAAATGTAGAAAATATCTTGGGAAAATTCCAAATAAAGGCCAAAGTACTCTTATTTTCTCAAATAAGGGCCTCAACTGCTTCTTATTTCAAATAACTACTTGAAGTGCTCTTATTTTCTCGAAGATGACCTAAAGTGAATCTTATTTCAAATAAGAGTTTGAAGCAGCTATGTAATTTGAAAACGAGCCTGACCTCAAAGGTATTTTTTATCATCTATTTTTTATTATTTTTCTTTTTTCTTTATTTTCTATAAAAAAAAAATTATAGAAAAACACAAGAAGGAGGGTTGGTAGGCGCTCCTCAACATTGGGAGAGAGCAATGCATTGAACTTGGCCGTGGGCTGGTGACTCGTGCCTCAAGTGGCAGGTCGCTAGTGATTCCACCTCTATGTGTGTGTGTGTTTTTTTTTAAAATTTTAATAAAAAAATAAAGTAAAAAAATAAAAATGGAAAAACTAAATGATAAAAATGCCCTTGAGGTGAGGTCTTTTTTTTTTTTTATACTGCTTAATCACTTCAGATCTTTATTTGAAATTGTTATGCCACTTGGACTTTTATTTGAAATAGAATTTACTTCAAGTCCTTATTTAAAAAATAAATGCATTTTGAGTCCTTAATTGAAATTTGTGCTATTATCCTCAAAAAGCTCCGGAAAAGGTTTTTTGGGACAAACTCCGGTGTGCGAACTTTCCATGAGCAACCGTCGCTTACCGTTCTGGATCGGTCGACTCGGGTCCCGGGCAAGAACTTCTCCGCTCCGCGCCCCGCGAATCAAAGTGGGCCCCGCCTGTCCGACCGGTCACCTTCTAGACATGTTCACGTCCTAGGACATCGTCAAATTGCTTTCGTCCGAGCAAAAATCCCGAACGCACACCGTTTTGGGTTTTTGCCTGTTTTTTGAGTGGCTGAGCTGTGCGCGAGTGGGCTCGCCAGCCTGGCATCCGCGTTTTTTTCAAAACGAGAAGGGAGGGCCAAAATAAGGGAAAAGAATCCAACGGTATTTGCTTCGTTCTGATCCTCTGATGCTCCATCGAAACGGACGGCCAGATTTCATTCGGCTCGCCCCACCTTAAATATCCCCCAAAAATCTCGCCCTCTCTCCCTGCCGAGTCCACTGTCGTCCGTCCATTCATAACTTTGTTAGGGGCCAAGGAAAAAAAAAGTGCAAAGAAAACCAGGCGCGGACAGACAAGCAGCATCATCATCATCAACAGCGGGACGACGAGGAAGCGAGTCGACGCCGTGCTGCTTCGACGGTGTTCGCTGTGTTGGTGCTGTGGTGTTGTTCTTCTCGTTTGTGGATTCAGATCCGACCGTCGTTCGTCGGGTTAGTCTTCGTGCTTGTTTGTTGGTGTTTTTGCAGCATTGTGGTTTTCAGATCTGGGTTTTCTCTGGATTTGAGTTTGTTGGCTGAAACTTAAGGAAATTTATGAGCGAATGCCAGAACTTTTCTCCCAATGGTGTTTAGCGATGGCACATTGCGTTAATTCGAGGTTGAATTTGAGGCTGCGTCCGTTTCTGGGTTTTTCTGACCGAGCTATTGTCCTTGATTTGGTGCTTTTTTTCGTTCGGATCCGATGTAATGTTTTAATGTTTGTCGACGCGAAGGAAATTGCTTAACTCATTTGGGGTTCCGGAGCATGTAAGGCTTTCTTACATCGATGCTGACTTTTTTCTGAGGTGAAGTGAGTGTTGGATTTGAATTATTGGGGAAAGGTGCATTTCTTTTCAAATTGCGGTTGGGCGAATCGCCTTTTCATTGTGGGTCCAGCTGTAGAAGGAAACAATGTTATTCTGTTGCTTTTTGGGTGGATTTGATGATGCACGTCCAAGAATAGGTTTTAATGTCTTAAGCTAACGTCAATACGTGAAGATTTCCATATAAAAGTGGCTTCCTTCACCTACAAGATGTTATTGGTGGTTTAGCCTTTACATGTTTTTTGCTAAAAGGTTTACGTTCCTCTAGTTGTGCCATTGAGTGATCTATGAGACACAAGCTTGCTATTATTCGTTTATCACTACCTTGGTAGATTCCTTTCCAGTCAGATAACGAATCTGTTGCTGATTGCAGAGTATCAATCCATAACTTTATGTTATTCTCTGTTTGGTGTTACATTTTCTGATTGCAGTGTAATGTTGGCAGTGTAGCTGTCTTCACGTTGAAGCATCAGGAGATTGTCCAATGCTTATCTTGTGATCATGCTAAGCTTAAGGGGAATTGGGAATGATTGCAAAAGCCGTATTGGATGATGGATCAATAAAGCCATTCTCCGAGTCATTTATGATTTATAATCTTTTTGCCAAATAGACTGTTTGCTGAAGTGATTGTTGTGCAATATTTAGAACATAAATCAAATTTATTGCTGCTACTTTTGTGCAGTCTTTTGCCTTGGTTCATTGTGTATGGTGTAGTTCACCATATGACAGGTTCACACGTTGTGAAACATTTGATACCAAGGAACATCAGAACGCCATGACTGTATTTGTGCTTAGTGAAATTCTTATGTTGCCTTCTGCTTTTGTTTGATCTGATCCTTCCATTCGTCTGCAGATTTCTTGCAAGTTCTCCAAGATGGTTGTTGCTCAAGAGTTCACTGTTGATCTGAATAAACCCCTTGTCTTCCAGGTATAATATTAGTACCCATTAGCATACCCAGCTTTCTTCTGATCTCTTTCCTTGGACATGAGAAAAGTTTATTGAACTTCGTTGTCCGTACATTTTAAATCATGTAGGTCAGTGCTGTAGGCATGCAGTAACATGACTGAAGTATTGACTTTAGCATAATGTTCTCGCATGTAGTGCTTGATGAACCATTGAGCTCTAATTATCACAAATTCCCATCTCATCAACTTGATTTTCTCCCTTTCTTCTCCTTTTCCATGATTTAGAAATTTCTTCCTGTTGTGTGACTCTCCTGCCACAGTATTCTCTGAATATTGGTATATTTGTTTATATGGTTCTTCGACAGGTTGGTCATTTAGGTGAATCTTATCAGGAGTGGGTACATAAACCCATTGTGAGCAAGGAAGGGCCTAGGTTTTTGAAAGCGACTTTTGGGAGGTACTCCATGAATAGCAGATGGCCTATCTTTAAAAACCAAGTGGCTAACTGCTATTGCTCTACTAACAGATCTTTGCCTTCTTTGAAACAGTTCTTGACCTGTACTCGGTGGTACGCAGTTCCTATCATTTGGCTTCCTGTAGTATGCTGGTGCATCTCTATGTCTGTGCGTATGGGCCACTCAGCTCTTGAGATAGGTTTACTGGTGGCTATGGGCATCTTTGTCTGGACATTTCTGGAGTACTCTTTGCACCGTTTTGTTTTCCATATAAACACGGACAGTTATTGGTGAGTGCTCTCTCTCTCTCTCTCTCTCTCTCTCTCTCTATATATATATATATATATATATATATATATATATAATGTGGTGTCTTTTCTGACTTTCTTTCTCCTCAAGGTGGAACACCATACATATCTTATTCATGGATGCCATCACAAACATCCTATGGATGGCCTGCGGCTTGTCTTTCCGCCAGCAGGAACAGCTGTTCTCTGCATTCCTGTATGAGTTTTTCCTCCGTCCTTACCATCATCCTGTGTTGTTACCTTGCTTTATGTTTTCTGCTAGTTGAGTTCTGCTAGGATACTTAGCATATAATGAGGTATATCCTAATTACTCCCAGGAGACAGCATATTAACTTTCTTATTGGACTGTGTACTCATGGATCATAGCTAAAAGATTATCGTGGATGGAACGTGACTAAAACAGTCTGCATGTCTGTTTGAATATCAATGGGAGTTTCATTGTTAATCCCTATTAGGTTACAAAAGCTAGTAAAAAAGCTTTTGAAGCTAGCGATATATCTTTTTCAAATATTCTGCCAGTGAATTTAAAAATCGGAACTTCCAACATTCATTAGTAGAGAACTACAGAATATGCCATAAAAATTGTCGTGAAATAAGATGAAATTCATGAGGAAACTTAGATTAGCAGGATTTGGAGGATGGTTGATATAAAATTTCTTAAACAAGTGTCTGTGTTTTTCTGCAGTTGGCTCTCACAAGGTACAAAGTCGCTATCAAAATCTTGAGTTACTGACCTCATAGTGAAGATTAACATTTCCCTGCCATTGGACATAATCTGTCTTTATTGTGTTGCTGCACTGTATTAATTTGCAGTAATGTAAAGCTTGTGACAACTCCTGGACTTGTTTTGCATTGTAATGAGTGAATATAATGCAGATATTAGAGGCTTGAATTAGCTGGGGAGGAATTATTATGTTTAAGTCGGAAGATGTAGTAGATAATACAGCTTCAGTGGTAGTTTCTCAAAATTTTATTGGGTGTTTCGGAGCGATGTCGCAGCTGCTTCAGTTAACAGAGGCACTGCTTTAGCTTTGCTTTTTTTATTTTTATTTTTAAGAGCACACACGTCTAAGTTGCTGGATCAAACTTATATCATATATTGTGTGCACTAAATCTGCTGAACTTGTGACTCTTGCGATATGTTCTTGCCAGTTCTGGAACCTGGTCAAGCTCTTTTCTACGCCTTCTACCACTCCAGCATTGTTTGGGGGTGGTTTGCTGGGTTATGTAATATATGACTGCACTCATTACTACCTGCATCATGGACAGCCATCCATTAAAGTGCCACGAATCTCAAGGTAATACTTGTGCATATATGCTCTTTTTGCTTCAATCCTTAATCCATTGATCCTTTGTTTTATTCCCTCTATTTCCATGGCTTGGCTTTCATTTCTTTTTGGTTTTCGCTTTCCTTTTCTTTCAAGAGTTGATAGACAGAATCTGGGTTGTGGGTTTTCAGGATCTGATTCTTTCACATGTGATTGAATTCGAAAGCCCACGTAGCATGTGCTTATTCTCTACTACCATCCCTTATGTTTCGGGCAATTCTTATGTAACCAAAGCTATGCTATTCGCATTTCTTATGCAGAAATATCACTTGAACCATCATTTCCGTATACAAGACAAAGGCTTCGGGATCACTTCAGCGCTGTGGGACAGAATCTTTGGAACGCTTCCTCAATCAAATCGGCAGAGAAAAAAGATAAAGCCAGTGACGCCATTCGCTATTTGTTAATATAATTAATATTAGCAAGTTTAGGGGGGCTGAAAGATATCTCTGACAAAAAAAAAAAAAATCTTTCTTTCATCTACCCATTCATTTGGTAAGATATTGCTCTATTCTCTTCGTGCTTTGAATCATCATGGGCGGGTCTTGTTTGTCCATTCAGTGCTGTGGTGAAGAGTTCTGTGTATATGTCTCTGTTCTATCGTGTTCAATCAAGAAAGTTTCCAGCATTTATCCAGACGCAGTCTTGTTTTTCACAGAGCTTCTGCACAATATTCGTTGGTTTTGCATCTTTGGTGTAACCTTGTAATTGCAATCATTGAAGAATGGATTTTGAATTATGCAAGCTTTGTTTCAGATGTACCCTGACCTAATATGTTAGCTTCGGGGGTGACTAACTACACCAGTCTTCAAATTTTCATCTGACGTTCAATGCATCCCGCAAACTTATTTGGTTGAAAAATAGTTAACATATAATAAGCACGTGTTCTGGGAATGTTTTTCTCGTAGTAGGGCAGCAACGTTGCTGCTCTCTATATGTGATATAACCTAATCAATCATGTCTAATTGGCATAGCATGAACTTTGCCTTTTCCCAATATCAATCCATAGTTACCTTAGAAACCCAAATATTCTCCATCTTGGTCATTCCCCGGCCTTGCAAAGTCCTCACCTGACTAGGTTTTTGTGAGAAGAGATGATGCCTTTGCTTGTGGCGGCAGCGAGGGAGTAGAGCCGCCATGTCCTCCATGGTAATTCCCTGCTGTGTTGCCTCGGCCGACTCTGGTGTCATTTGTTTAGACGATATTGCATCTTTCTTCCATGCATGCCCGTTTTGATGTGTTTGAAGCCAATTATGTAGAATCAAACCGTCATCTAAATATCTTCTAAATAAATTGGAGTGACGGCATTACTTACACATTATTTGAAAGTTTGAGAATTTAATTTGCATTTTCGAATTTCTATTGTCCTCAAGCTTATAAAGAAAGAGATTGGCCAGGCTTTCCTGTTGGGCCTTTGGGCTCTCTAAGCGCTGACGGAAAATCAACCCTCTGCAACAGAGGCGCACGATCTGGTTTTGATTGAAGAGAGAGGGACAGAGTGGGAAGGGAAGACTAGACACCGCGGCCTTTGGTGGTTGAGAGCCATCGGTACTGGCGGCTACGGAGTTTTGGTGGTGTGGTGACCGCTGCTGCAGCTCTTAAGGGCAGTGCTGGTGGCCGGTCAAGGAGAAAGATAGGGAGAGAGTTGAGAGCGAGAGAGGTGGATGAGTTAAAGAGAGGTTGGAGGTGAAATGCACGTAATTTGCTGATGCGGCTCGAACTAGAGAACCGTCATTTGCCAATGATTGTTTTGTGCAATCGTCTAAAGTTCTTGGTACTAACATTATAATTTTGTGCACTATTACATGCATCGTAAACACAACTCATTTAGCACATATTATAAACCTCCTCGTCGGAAGAACCGTCAACAAATGAAAAGATGGTTCTTCTTATTTTTCTTGTCCACCACATTAAAACGTTATTCAATCGCAATGTCCACCTGGTCCACCGAATGTCGTGGCATATCCTGTGACGCCTCCCAGATCCCCTTCATCCGTCACATTGTAGCAAAGCGGAACGGCCACGTGAGTCACAGTGCTATCCGGACTCGGGGTCGCCGTCGCTTGTGGCTGTTCCTGTAGCGAATCGGTCGGATGTAGCTAGAGTGGACGAAATTGTGGTCCGGGAAGTGACCGCTCCCCATTGGAGGGCTCGGACAGTAAGGGGCACGGCCTACTTGTCCTCCGAAACTTGTCCTTGATGCGCCGCTGCCGAAATATTGGAACAAATTTCCGGGCCAGTAGCCAATTTTTTTTTTTTTGGTAAGGTAAGATGTATTGAGCTACTCAAAGCGCGATTACAAAAGCCGAAACACAAAAACCCCGCACCAATTAGGACATCGAAGTGTCTCAATTGGTACGAAGGTGTAGCGGCAAGAAGAAGGGCCAAGGGCGCCAAAGATACAGCCAAAATATGGACAAAAGGGGCGGAGAAACAACCCTGAAACTAAGAAAAGATATCAGGAGACATCCCCCAATTAGTTTGGATCTTTCTGTTGTACGAGGAGTCTTGTACCGGCTTCAGGGACAAACCTCGGTCTTTAACTAACTTCGCAAGTTGGGTGCGCATAGCGGGCAAGAAGCAAGGTCGCTCACGGAAAAGAGCATTGTTCCGCTCCATCCAGACAATGTAGCAAAGAGCGGCAAAGGAGAAACGACCAATCTGGTCCGAAAAGAGGATCCCTGGAACTTACGGCTGACCTAGGAGATGGTGTCGAGCCACGGCCTATTCCGCCACAGCAGGTTGAGCTTAGATGCCCAGAAACGGGCCATGATCCAGTCGAAGAGCAGGCAAAAAATAGATGATCTATGAGTCCGGCCGGCGATGACAATAGGTGCAAGTACCATCCACAATTCTATGATAAGATAATAAGTAAACCTGTGTGGGCAGTCTTTTGAGGGAAATCAGCCACAGCAGGAATGAATGTCTCGGCATAATGCTTTTGCTCCATACGAAGGAAGACCAAGGCACCTTAGGAGCCTTCATACGAATAAGATCCCATGCTGAAGCTATGGAAAAGTTACCTGCAGAGCTGTTAGTCCAGATCAGTTTGTCCCTACGGTTTTCAACGATAACAGGGACTTGATCGGGCCAACCATTTAGCTGGTTGAGGAAATTGGACACTGACCAGGATCCCAAGTAGAAATCCCGAACTGAGGCATCCCGCGGGATTCCAGAGTTGTAAATGTCTCGGTCCGAGAATAGCAAATGCAATGGGCCTCGGGGATGCCAATAATCGTACCAGAAGGATGCGGAGGCTCCATCACCAATCTGCATTTTGAAAGCCAGTCTAAATTCTTGGCGTAGTCTAGAATTTTTTTTCCAGGTCCACGAACAAAACGTCGGCTTAGAGGAAACCCAGAAATTCTTTCTCTTCAGAAAATTAGAATGGATCCATCGACACCATAATGATTCTTTGTCTGAGAAAAGCACCCAGATGTGCTTAAGCATAGAGGCACGGTTGGAATCGAGAAGACGACGTATGCCTAGTCCACCTTCATCCTTCGGTCTGCATACATTTGCCCAAGGAACTTTCGCTCCCCCAACCCTTAACTCTGGCCCCTTCCACAGGAATTGCCTGAGGATCAATTCAATTCTTGCTAAAACGACTTTGGGAGAGTGAATACGTTTTGCCCAGAACACTTGGATTGCATGCAAAACTGATTTCACAAGTTGGAGTCGTCCAGCAAAGGACAGAAAACGCTGGGACCAGGAGCGGGCTCTAGACGTTATAGAGTAGGGGTGTGCATGGTCCTAGCCGGTCCGGTCCTGGCATGGAACCGGGGACCGGACCGTTAGTTCGGTCCCCAAATTTTCAGGACCGTGGACCTGACCGGGACCGGACAGGACCGGGACGGCGGTCCGGTCCCCCAAATTTTCAGGACCGCGGACCGGACCAGGATTGGACCGGATCGCTAACACCAATTACTTATAAAAATCTAACTCTTGAAAGACATGCAAAAATATGTGTAGTGCTATAAATGATATTAATAATAGGTGCTGGACGACAAAATATGCATCCACTTCAGGTTCCTCCACTCAATCAAAAAAAGTATTTGAAGTCCTAACTTTTGTTTTGAGTTGGATATAAGTGATAACGACCCTAACGCAACCGATATGGTGAATTAGTAGCAATAGCAACCTAAACTTTAACTAATTCAATAGGTATCTAGTTCCTTTTTTTTTTTTTATCATTTGTTTGAAGTCAAATATTTCTAATTCTTTTTTTATATATACAATTATATATATTGGACGGTCCGGTCCCCGGTCCCATACCACAGGACCGAGGACCAGACCGCCCGGTCACCGGTCCCATTTATTGGACCGTGGACCGGACCGCTCCCCTTGAGGACCGGACCAACCGGCCGGTCCGGTCCGGTCTTGGGCCGGTCCGGGCCAGTCCGGTCCAGTTTGCACACCCCTATTATAGAGTTCACCAGCGAAGTGCAATCTGCCTTGTTAAGCCTAGATGCAATGACAGGGACACCAAGGTAGCGAAAGGAAGCTTACCTTCCTGGAAGCCGAAACAGTCCAGTATATCTTGCCGAGAGCAGCAGTTCCTCCAGACAGAAAAATCTCACTTTTGCTTGGGTTCGATTTGAGGCCAGACCACCCCGAGAATAAGTCCAGCCCAACTTGAGGAGATTAGCCGAACCAATGTTTGCCTCAGTAAGAGCAGCACATCATCAGCGAAAAATAAGTGCGATAGTTTGGTAGGTTTGCACCGCCAATAAAAAGAAAATCAGACTGCCGGGTTTGAGCATTGAGGATACCCGTGAAAACTTCCATGGCAAGAGTGAATAAGTAAGGGGACATAGGGTCGCCTTGTCGTATGCCTCTGCCACTAGCGAAGTATCCGCATAGTTCGCCATTGATTGCCACCGAAAATTTCGGAGAAGAGACGCATTCCATAACCAGTGAGACCAGTTTGGCCGGGAAACCAAAGGATTGGAGCACAACTTGGAGAAACTTCCAATCTATAGTATCATATGCCTTTGAAAATCCACTTTAATGGCACACTTCGGAGAGTATGGTTCATGGTGGAAGCCGGCAAATAACTCTTGAACGATGAGAATATTATCAGCAATCCTTCTTCCCTTTACAAAGGCATTCTGGCCGTGGCTTATGATGGACGGCAAGACACTGGCAATCCTATTAGCAAGGATTTTGGTGATACATTTATATATCGTATTGCAACAAGCGATGGGGCGGAAATCATTCATAGCCGATGCATTAGGAATCTTGGGGACCAAAGTGAGTATTGTCGTATTGTCTCCTTCAGAAGGCAGCCAAAGCGAAAGAAGTCCTTAATGGCCAGGATAACCAGAGGACCTACAATGTCCCAAGACGAAGTGAAGAATTCAACATTGAATCCATCTGGGCCAGGAGCCTTACCTTTCGCAAGAGAAAACATCGTATTTCTGATTTCTGTGTCAGTGACATCACGAACCAGAAATTGCCTCTGCTCTTCATCCAGCGTTCGTGTGAGGAAAGGCCTGATGTCCTCCTCAGTAGCCCGCGCCAAGGTAGGTGCTGTTGCGAGTAAGTTCTCAAAGTGAGTAACAACATGTCGTTGCACCGCAGCAGGGTCATTACAGCAGAACCATCCGCATCAGTCACCGAAAGTATTCGGTTTTGAAGGTGCTTTTTGTTGACAAAATGGTGAAAGTAGGCCGTATTAAGGTCACTTCCTTCAACCATCTGATCCTGATTTCTGTCTATAGAAAGACTCTTCCTGGAGGCGTAATTCAGAGAAGATCCTCAGCTTTTCCTTCTCCTGGTCTGCCTTTTCTTGGTTAAACAGATCATTAGCAAGTTCTTCCTGGATCACCTTAAGGGCCACTTTGGCTTCCTCAGTTCGCGTGGATATATCAGAGAAAGACTCTCTGTTCAGAAGTTTGAGTCGACATTTCAAAAGCTTAAGCTTCTGGCAAAGCACAAACATGGGTGTTCCAGACCGTCTCGACTCCCAGACTTCAGTTAAGATAGTCCTGAAAGAAGGGTGTGTCATCCAGAAATTATAGAACTTAAAGGGCTTCCGAGAATGCACCTGGTTAACAATTTTGATGACCATTGGGGTGTGGTCAGAGATTCCTTTGACAAGGAAAGAGGCTTCAGAATAGGAGAAGGTCGCCATCCAAGCATCATTGATTAGGATTCTATCAATCTTTCTTAGTTTTCGAGAGGCTCCAGATGAAGTGGACCAAGTGAATCGCTCTCCAACATATCTCAAATCATCCAAACCAGCTTCGTCTAGGCAATCATTCAGCTCATCAAAGGCTGGAATCCAGGTATTTGAATTGCCCAGTCTGTCTGAATCAAACCGAATAGCATTAAAATCCCCAGCGACAAGCCAAGGTTCATCCTCCAGCGAGGTGCTAACGCAGATGAGGTCTGCCCAAAGAGTCCTTCGGGTGACGAAAGTATGATCACCATAAACCACCGAGAACCCTGTAGCGATCAGATCAGATGTAGCTAGAGTGGACGAAATTGTGGTCCGGAAGTGACCGCTCTCCGTTGGAGGGCTCGGACAGTAAGGGGCACGGCCTACTTGTTCTCCAAAACTTGTCCTTGATGCGCCGCTGCCGAAATATTGGAACAAAATTTCTGGGCCAGTAGCCAATTTCGTCTCTGTTATCTCCATAAAACAGCCACCAGGATCCTCTGCGACCCTGTCACAAAAATCCTCGGTCAAAAAGGAAGAACGGAAAATTTGATCGCAGGTTATTGCTTGATCACAGACAAGGGCTTTACCTGACCAACTTGAACGATAATATCATATGGAACGTGACCGTAAACGCTAACATTTCGCAACACAAACCCAACGGGAATCCTGGGATTGGTCTGCACGAAACCTGGACAAGCCATGTCGTAGCATCCCGTTCCCTCGCCACCACCTCCCTGTGAAGTTAGAATCGTTATATACACCTTGAGAAAATAAAGCATGAGTATCTTAATGTAAGTAATATACTAGGGCTTCTATTTTGACAATGGGAAAATGACACAAATGGTTATTGAACTTTGGCCCGATGTGCAATGTGATCTCTAAACTTTTAATTTATTTAATGTGATCATTGAACTTTTAACCCAATGTGCAATATGGTTTCCTCAACTTTTAATTTGTTCAATATTGTTGTTGAACTTTTGTTACATATTCAATTTAGTTCTCATATTATATGAAAATATTTCAATGTTGCCCCTTTTCTTAAAAAATAGAAGGACTAAATTGAATATTTTCATATAGTTCAATGATTACATTAAACATGTACTAAAAGTCTAGAGATTACATTGAATAAATTAAAATTTCAAGGATCGCATTGAAACATGAGGCTAAAGTTTGTGAATCACATTGAACAAATTAAAAGTCAAGGATCACATTATATATTGAACTAAAATTCAGGGATCATTTATGTCACTGTCCTATTGATAATTTCATGACAAGTGGAAGCCCATTTTTTAAGGTGCTAACAAGGCAAGCTACTCATGAGCTCCTCGAGTTCGACCGGCCGGTTCGAACTCAGCTTGGCCAAGTTCAAGCACGCCCGAGTAGCTCTAGTGTCTAGCTATGTCGAGGTGGAAGTGACAGAGTGTCGAACGATAGTCAATACACGGACATGCTTAATTGTCATGGCCTTTTATTCGAAAGAGAAAAGGTTTTACTTAGTTCATGCTAATAATGGTAGCTGAAGTTTAAATTGGTTAGGAAATTGGCATGAGATAGGGACTTACTGTCCAACGAGTGAAGAAATAGTCGCGGTAGAGATTGGGATTCAACTTTAATGTCACAACATGTCACTCTTAAGCAATCGAAACAGCAGAAAACATGAAGAAACGCATCAACAGGTGAGCACATTGTCCAAAGGTAAAATCACATATATATTTTTTATTTCATGTTCCCCCAATTCCAGGCCTAGAAATGTAAAATTTTTCATCTGTCTATGAAAATGGGACATGAATTATTATTGATAGTTAAAACAAATTTCATTGACTAATTATTTCAAGCAGATACAGTGATTTTTTTAGGCAAATATTTTTCAAATTAGTTATTTTTTTGCGAAACAACGGAGCCTAAGCATGTTAAAAAGCCTCTAGATCAAGAAAGAGATAATTTGAGCAAATTAAATTCTGACTCTGTAAACTAGGACATAATTCTTCTTTTGTTCGTTTTGGGTTTGCACAATTTTGATTTGTGATGGTTCTTTTTAATACATGATGACAATCGGTTAATTAACTTCGACAAAAAAAAAAAAGAACAAGAAAACTACCATCCATCCGGCTTCGATTTTGCTGACTGATAGTTCCTCCGGGCCGTCGGTAATCAAGATTTGACCGTGCTGAATTGTCCAGCTTCGACCTTAGGATTATAGACATCGATGTATATCCTTCGGCCGCAAATAGGCGACCTTGTTTCTAGGCCTCTAGGACCAAGAACGCGAACTGGGAAACAATAAATTCACTAAAAATGTCAAAATTAACTTCCGCGGTAACATTCATTAACATGCGAATCATCGAACAAAATTCGTAGGATTTTCTATTTAAGTTCTTGAGCAAGACGATGCTCAAATTGTAAATTGATTGCCAACGACTTGAAAGAGCGATAAACAAAAAGGTATTTATCGTTGTTAGGATTTTTTTTTTTTTGGTTAAAGTCATGATTATTTGCTTAGTTTTTTAAGTACATAAATAAATTATGAAGTAATCTATATTGTCCTTTATTTGAGCTTCTTTTTAGGTTACATGACTAGTTATGGTACCACGTGATGTCTATGCATTCTTCGGGTTTCTCCATTTGCCACTCTCATTTGAAGGCAATTTAATGTTGACCCGATCATAATGTCAACTTAAATTTACGAGGATAGTACTGAAATTAACAAGTCGCATATCTAGTACGGGGAAAAGGACATCATTAGAGTAATAACTTTTGTACATGATCACTTGAGCAACATAATTTTTATTTGATCACTTGAGTGCCATAAATTAAAAAAAAAATTATATGAATGTTTCTTTTTAAAGTCATGTGATTTTTTTTTTATGTAATGACATTCAAGTGATCGATTGAAAGTTATGACATTTAAGTGAACGTACTTTGAAAGTCTATGGCATTAAAGTGATTGATTGAGAATTACGACACTCAAGTAAACCCATTTTTCAAGAATCATGGCACTTAAGTGATAAAAAAGATTACATCTTTATCTCCTATTTATGCTTTTCATGAATTTCTTGGTATTAAAATGGTTATTCTCCTACCATGCATGATTGGGTATTGCTCCATCTAAAAGTAAGGAAACTTTAAAAAAAAAAAACACACACACACACAAGAGTAATGAATTTAAAAATATTACTTGAGAGTTACGACACTCAAGTAAACCATCTTTTTTAAAAGCCATGATATTTAAGTGATCGAAAAAAAAAAAGTCAAGTCTTTATCCCATATCTATTCTTTGCATGAATTTCTTAGTATCAAAATTGTTATCCTTGAACCATAATTGCTCCATCTAAAAGTAAGGAACCTTACTGACCCCACAACAAAAGTGTAAGGAACTTAAAATATTACACTATGTTCTCAGAAGGTGTTCCTTTTTTAACTGGTGTAGAAATAGAGAAGGAAAAACAGCAAATCCCACAATAAATTAATTACTATGAAAGGAAACAAAAGGCAGAGGGCAGATAATGATGAAGGTTTCCAGATAAAATGAGATCCTCGAGCATAGAAAGAAATTTTTGATAGGGGGTTTTATCCTAATACCAAATTAGAGAGATTTTCTTTGAATCGTGCCAATTCAATCGTAAACTTTTTTTTGTCAATACAATCCTAAATATTTTGCATTGTACTAATTTAGTCTATCTGGCCAACTTTGATTTGCCGACGTTGACGTGGATGCTAGTATTGATGTGGATATTTTTCAATAATATTGTAAATTTTTAATACCGTTTTTTTTCTTTCCTTTTTTCCCTTAGACTTTAGGGCTGGTGAGGGCCACGGCGCCCTTGGCCAGTGCTGACAATGGCATCCCAGCCCTTGCCTTTAGCCAGCCGGTAACTCTCTCTAGCCCTAAAGTCTAGGGGAAACAAGTAACAAAAAGAAAAAGAGAAAAAACAAAAAGTATAATTTTTTTGAAATACTATTAAATATTATTAAAAATTGTCATGTCAAACGGTAGCTGTACCACATCAACATTGGCCTACCAAAGCGGGCCGGATGGCCTGAATTTATAAATATGAAAGGTTTAGGCTCAATTGCAAAAAAAAAAAAGTCTAGGACTGAATTGATACAATTGCAATTGGTTTATTACTTTTTTGGTAATTCTCCCTATATATATGCACACACCAATTCTATGTAGATAGATTTGTTTGAGCATCTATATATTACATCGTGGATGCCTGTAAAAGCATAAGATACCGTGTAGCAAGGGAGCATGAGTTTTGTACTCATATGTTTTTAGACTTCTTATCTGCCTCCTTAATTATATATTTTTACATTTTACTTTTAGGTTAAATACAGGCCTATGTATGGGCGCAATATTAGAATGTTTAATATTAAGCTATGCATTATCTTGACTCCTTATTATTGCTTTTTTGCGCAACTTTTATTTTGTTCAGAATTATAAGGAAATATTGACATGGCAATATTTATACTTTTCAAAAGGTTTCAGGTTTTCAACGATGTTCAAATTGCAAATTAATTGCTAAAGACACGAAACACGGTAAGTGAAAACCTTTTTTTCTTCTGATTTGTCGGTTCAAGCTTTGTGATCAGTTGACTATTGTTGTCCTGCATCATGAAATCTAGAGCAAGTAAAGTCTCTGTTTATATATTTGTTATAAGCTTCATTCTATACGAAATTACATACATGAGTAGTGGAAGATATCGCCAATGAAGAATTGTACTTTTGTACGAGTGTCTCCGTATAAAATTATTGTCTTGTTAGATCGTCTTTCTCTGTCCTACGAAGGCTTAACACAAACGGTCACCGAACTTTGACCCATTATGTAATTTGGTCCATAAATTTTTAATCTCTTCAATATGATCCCTGAATTTTAGCCTAATATGCAATGTCGTCTCTGAAGTTTTAATTTGTTCAATATGGTTCTTGAACATTTGTAAATATTCAAGATACTCCCTAAACTATATGAAATATCCGAGATGTCCTTGATCAAGGATAATAGTGAACATGAATCAAATGATTCTCTAAATTCCACATGCCCCATGCTACTCAGTTCAGAGCGTAACACAATCATATAGGATAAGGATTGAATAAATTGAAAGTTTAGTGACGATATTGTAGATTGGGTTAAAATTCAAAGACCGTATTGAACAAATGAAAAGTTAAGGGAATACTATATATTTGATCAAAGTTTAAAGACCATTTGGTCATTTCCTTTGCGGTGTGATACATTAGGCCATATGTATGGTTGGTCAACTAGAATTGGCTTATGCTGTTCTTTCCTTCTTTACTTCCACTTGGTAAAAAGCTGGGTGTTCTCTGTTAAAAGAATTGAATTGTTCTTCAGTGATCAAAAACTGGACAACGTGAAATAAATTAGTAGTTAACACAAAGAAAAAAACTGACATCTTCTCTCTCGGGCTACATTTATTGCAATTTTCGTAAACTTCTTTTGAAATCAAAAGCAATAAATTATAATAGATGACGATTAAATACAAAAATAATATGGATAAGTGCATTGAAAGTCCTCAAATTTGTCACAAAAGTGCAAGTGAGTCCTAAAACTTAAAAAAAAATGCAATCAAGTCTTAAAACTTGTCACGAAAATTCAATCGAGTCCTAAAAATTTCAAAAGTGTGATCAAGGGAAGGAGTTGATTTGATCAATTTGACAAGCTTTAGAAGTCAATTATACTTCCATGACAAATATTAGGGCCTTCAACGCACTCATCCTTAAATAATTTACGTAAATATTACTTCTCAAGCCATATTTTACCCACCTCACAGACTTTCCTATGAAATATAATAAAAAGACAACTAAATATATAATATATAACTAGTTAGAGAAATTAAGGCATAAATTAATATTAGATGATATTTCACACTGTTTATTTTCCATAGAAATATTATCTTACATGCCTTGTATATCTTAAGAACATTTATGTCTTAAACTATTTTATTCTTGTATAGTTTTTACATGGAAAGATAATATTGTTAAAATGAGGAGTTACAAATAAAGTGAAGAAATAATGGAGATGTTATACAATGAAATGTTAATAATGGGTCATTAACGTTAAGGGAGAGAAGTACTTTAGCAATGCCATCTAACCAAATGACTAAAAGTGGAGTAGAACCCTAAAGTTGCTCAATTATCTTCCATAAACATATTAATATATTATTCTCGGTGGTGCGCCTGCTCGTCGTGCATGATTTCTAGCAAACTAAATAAAAAGACAAATAAAACTTCAAATATAAATCTTCTACACATAATATTTCGAGAAACTAACTTACATATGAACATCGAATGATGTTTCGTATTGTTTATATATTCTCCAGAAATGTTGTATATTTTGTTTGATATATCTAAAGTACATTTGCTCCTTATATATTTTAGTTCTGTATTTTTTTTCTTACTTACAATAAGCTAAAATATTTCGTAAATGAGGAGCTACAAATAAGTGATGAAATAATAAAGGGAGTAAAATAAGGAAAAGATAAATAATGTGACATCTAAGCCCATGAAATTTCAACGCGGGCCGCATGGACTGGTAAGGTACACATATATCTAATGAGAATGAGTATGGACCAAGTCCAGTCCACTTTTGGACTTGAAATTGATTGCATTTGCCTAGTAAAACTAATACAAAAATTGAATCACTTCATTTGGGTTGGACACAGACAAATCTCTAATAAGCCCATGATATATATAAGTTATAGAACACAATTCAGACTAAATCCAAAAAATAAAATAAAATTTGAGTGTTCACGGTTGGTTTAAGACATAATGGTAAATTAAATTTGCCAACACAACAATCATGTTATCGCATAAATCTCTCAAAGTTTCTAAACTTAAATCACATCTTTCCTAACCTCCAATAATTGAAATCAGTTTCTATATGATAGGCTCCTTTTGTTTCGTGGTGAATGGGTGATTTGAAAAAAAAAATTCCTAAAAGATCGCTTGTATCGCTTGAAATAATTAGTCAATAGAAATTTGTTCATTATCGATAACAATTTATGTCTAAACATTTTCATGGAAAATATTTTTCTTTCATTCATTTTTGGAAGTAATAAAAAAGAATCGATCATTTATAGGAAAATATTGTTAAAAAAATCACTCATTTTTTCGCGAAACAATAAAGTCTAAATCCTACTTCATTTTCCTTCATTAACTTTCTTATTTCTTTTTTTCATTTTTGCACGCAATTGCTACTGAAAGAATGGAAAATGTTTACGATATTCCATTTCCAATAAAGAAAAAGGTTATTTGCAAGACGTGTGCTGGTTTTTTTTTTCCCTCTAAATCAAAGTGTTTCATTGAGTGAAAACCAAGGTTTGATTGCTAGATTCCTAGCTGATGGCGAACAACCTAAAAAAGGTCAAGTTATTTGGAGGCAGCAATATCTGAGTGGAAGAAGACGAGGACTTCCTTATGAGTATATGGACACTTATCAACCAGTCCACGGACAACAGTCCACCATATATTGAGTAATTCGACCATCTTTTTTGGAGGTAAGGTCTCATTCACTAGTTTGATAACCAAATGTGAAAATGAGTGGAAACGCTACCACATCATTAAGATTTGCTGATAATGGGAAATTGTGCGTATCAATGACAAAAAGACACTAATTGATATGTTCCTGAATCTTGTGGTTTTTTAAGCATAGGATGATCGAAATTGATTGCTTGTATATGTCAATGGGGTGTCTGTATCTCCATTGTTTACCTCCACCAAATAAGAACCAGGAATTTCATCTCTCTCCGGAAGTGATATCTGGTGACATATATATAAACGTAATGCTATTTAAAGATAAAAAGATATTAAGGAATCCCCTCGAGAAAAGGATGATTGTCTACTTACATCCTCCACATTTTAGTTGGGAAAATTATCCAAAAAAAATAAAAATTCAAACCTACTTTTCAACGATCAATTTAATCCTAATTTCTCATTTGTCTAATTTAGTCTTAAAGCTTGATGATTTTTCAACGTAGTTTTTTTTCAATGTAGTTCATGTGCCCAATTTAGATAGGAAATCATAGATGTGGACACCAACCTTCCTATATGGCATGACCGGCGCTCACTTGAACGTTTCTGTAATTTTTTTAATAAAAAAATCAGAATATTTTCTAATCCCACTTGTAATCGCATGGGTTGATTGAATCCTTTTTGAATGACATCCTTTAACTTTCAAAAACCTGTTCGCGCTCATGATTTTTGCTCCATATTCCTTGATTTTTGGGATACAATACCCACGTCACATATCGGATGGCTAATCGAATTCACGTGCACTGTGTCCTCCATTCGATATTTTTTTATACTTTCCTTTTAAACTTCTCGAATATAAAAACACCATCGTTTATTCAGTACGTTATTTTCTCCTTATCGCACTCGAGTTCTGCTAGTAACGTCTTTCCACACGATATGCCGTTTTTAAGATACTGAATCATTAAGAGATAACTTTTCGGTATCAATATTTACCCCCTTTTAAAAGAATTAAAAGAACTTTAATTCTTTTAAATAAACAATTAACTGAACTTTTACTTTTCGTCCCAAACGGCGCCTTTCACGTCGTTTCTAGTATAGGTCATTTTCAGCGTCTTTTCGTACCAATTATAAAGTCCTCTGTCCCCACGAAATCAAATTTTGCCATCTTCCAAATCACTCTTGCATTCGACTGTTTGGCTTCTTTCTCTTCATCTGTTTGCACTTTTTCCAATTTCACATCGATCCTTGCTTCCCGCTTTAATGGCGTCCCAAGTTTCCACCTTTTTCTTCTGCAGCGGCCCTTGAACGTTCTTTGAGTTTGCGGAATCGGACGTTTGACGATCGTCACTACTTTTCTCTCTTGAACGATGACGGTACGATTTCTTTGTTTTGGGTCCTGCCCTTTACAATCATTTTTGATTCCAAAGATTATTCTGATGCTTTCCCTCGACATTCAACTGAAATCCTTCCCATCCATTATTCACCTATTCGGCTTTACAATTAGACTTTTCAACCTTCCTGTCTTAGGGCTTTACAATTAGACTTTTCACCAATTCGGATTTTGGAAATGGGGTTCGTGTGCACGCAAAGGAATTACTCTCCCAAGGCAAGTGGGAGGTCAAATGAGCGGGCCTCTTTTTCAAGTAAATGAACTCTCCATCCCCCGTAGCAAAGTTAGTGGGCTGAATATTTTAGTTAACGCGTCCTGGAGCATGCGACATGACAATACTCCTGCGAGCATTAGCCAGTCTGGCACTTCTGTACATGTTCCCATGTCCATTTCAATCTTGTCTAACTTTGCTAAATCCCACTCCTCAACTTGTATCTGTTCGTTCTAGAAACATTTTATTTCCTCTTTTCACTTCAAATAGAAAGACTAACGGCCACCTATTTGTGGCCAACTTTAAGTCAAAAGAGATGTAGTGATTTGCGCCAACTAGTCGATCAAGACAGCTTTTTGAACATTGGTATCATTTTCATTTGTTGCAATGAAGCTAGCTAATAAGAACCTCTTGTTGATCTAGTTCTAATGGAGAATATGGACGGTGATCGGCTGAGGAGAAGATGAACAGTCAAATAGGAACCAAAAAGAGGAAAAGAAAGAACAGTAAAGGAAGAAAAGAAGAACAGTAAATGAAAAACAAGGAAAAGAATTTAGGAAATCTAAAATATTCCAAAATAATTCACATCAATACCAATTGGGTTGTATAAGATGATTGACGCTAATCAAACTAATAAGTCATGATTTTTCGCTTAAATTGGCCAGATTTACTACATTAAAAAAATCGTTAAAAAATTTAAAATTAAATAATCAATCAAATTTTTTAAATTGAATTGACCGTCTTATTGCAAGTTACGACTTTTTAGACAATATCCTATTGGATGACGATGGCAAGTATCGTACCTTCAAAGCCCGACCAGTCGGCTTATTAATGGTCCAAAGCCGCGTGGGAGCCCATGGCCGTTGAGAAGGCATTAATGAGCAGAGTGTGAAAGAATTGTGAGCAATCATGGAAGAAAAGAAGCTTTAACTTTTTTAAGGTTAACAGTAGAGAAAAGGACTGTTGTCTAGCTTATTATCGAGCCCACAATATATAGTAATAAAAAGTAAAAAAAAAATAAGGTAGATCAAGAAATATAAAATACTGATCAAGGTTCCCTTCACCTAAAATGAGAGTTTTGAACAAAGAAAGAAGTTATTTGGCTCGAGGTTTCAATCCGTTGACACCAAAAATTGACCAAATTTTGATTATAATCGACAAATGACAGACTTAGTCGACAGTAAAATTGACAACGATTCAATAAGACTTTTCAAATATCTATCTTGTATGTACCGGAATTGCATTTTTTGGTTGGTTTTTGAAATGTCACAGCATCATACCAAAGAAGCAACATCTCGCACGTTTATATGGTAAAGAAAGGGAAGGGTTTTCTAGCATAATAATTATTGGATGATTGTGAAAATAACAGTATGTTGTGAATCAAGTTTTTTTTCTTTTTTAAATGACCTCACAATAATCTGTAATCGATTTCTTTTGCCCCAAAATAGAATGTTAATCTTATAGTTATCCAAATATTGTTATATACTAAACTTAGTTAGTAGGGTATCCTAACGAAATTTCCCTCTCAAAATCGGTGTCTATTCTTTGATTCGACGAGAAGATTATGATGCATCATCGACATCTTTTTGCCGGTTCAGTTGAAATGCTAATTGTCCTCTCTCTTTCGGCTCAACCCTTTTCACCAACTCTTTGCAATCCCATGTCATGCGTGCCCTTGTGTAGACGACATATTCCATTCCCCAAAAATAATCGCAAAGCCTATACATTATTTGATATGGGTGCAACGCATTTGTTTATCTCATTAAGGTTGGTACAAATGAATAACTCAAGTACTAAACCTATGGATGTACCTCTTAGCATAGTTACACCTTTAAGGATACTATCTTGTCCACAATGATATGTAAGAATGTTAAGATAGAAATAATGGGACACGAACTAACAGTGGGCCTAGTAGTCTTGAACATGTATGACTTCCATATTATCTTAGGTGTGGATTGGCTTCATAGATAGAGAGCCAAGGTGGATTGTTACAGGAAGTGATACCGTTTAATCCATTAGAACACCTAGTTTTGAATTCATTGGGAATCGTGCCAGTTGCGTGAAGATACTATATTGGCATTGGAAGCACCCCAGTTATTAGAGGATAGATTATGGGATATTTGGCAGCTGTGAAAGATGAAAGAATAGAGAATACTAAACTTGAGGACATACATATAATTAATGAGTTCCTTGACGTGTTTCTAGAAGAATAATTGGGTTTCTACCAGAGCATGAGATTGAATTCGTGATTGAACTAATTCCTAGAACAAAACCATTTCTAAGGTACTTTATAGGATAGCACTAAAAGAACTAAAAGTATAACTGTAGGAATTGTTGGATAGAGGAATTTATCCGACCAAGTGCATCAGGTGCACCGATTCTATTTGTAAAGAAAAAGATGGATCATTACAGATGTATATTGATTAAACGGGGCTGCTCCGTTTTAAAAGTGCACTACTCCTACTTGTACACAGGAAAAATTGGTCCCCCCAACATTAAGGAAACCCGTGGAAGAATGAATAGATTGTAGCAATGTCCAATGCATTATCCGATGAAATATTCAGGACCGAAATTTTTAGAGCTGTAAATTGTTGACTGTTCGAAAACTATAACCACTAAAACTTCCCCCAAAAAGCTTTTTTTTTTTTAAAAATATATCTGATAACATCCTCGTAAGTTTATATGTGATTTCCCCATAAAATTTCCTCAATTAATATTTTATTGCATATTTCTGGTACAATGACGGGGGGGGGAATGTGTATCATAATTTTATTTATATCTCACATATTTCAATTTTGGGATTGAATCTATATTGTCCCAACATAACCCTGGCCATTTTTTTTTCCAATCGTGCAACATTTTTTTATTTTCCCATATTTGTGTTATAATTTCTTCATATTATAGCAATAGCTTGTTTTCCGATTCAATTAATTTATTAAATATTTTTGCAAAATTTTTTTAATGTCGATTTTTTACTTACCTCGCATTGCGTTTCATTTTTGCTTGTAGATGAATGCAAAGGTTTGGCCTTTTTGGCGATCTTCGATTTATAGAATTAAACTTCTGTTTCTGTATAAACTTCTACCAATATTGAAATTGAATTATCCTATCGCACCTAAAAATCAATATTCAAGTTAATGATTATCAGTTTAAATATTTAACTACCAATTGGGTTAATGGATTATCCGTTTAATTTATTTAATACCTACTCGGACTCTCCCAAGTCCTACAAAATCGCAACTTATGGTTTTTAAGATTTAACATTTAAGATTTTTCATAAGGGTCCACTAATCGTTTTTGGTAGGTCGATTAGAAACCTAATAAATTAGCGGGATACTAAATTACTTCTACGAACAGAGCATTAAGCCTTCGGGCGGACTTGATTATGCTAGATAATTTAAACGGCCCTTTTCGGTACCATTTTATTTTGTGAAAAAAAATTTGGAGAAGGCATATTAATTGATTTTAACACCTATTCACTAACAAGGATATCATGCAGGTGCACAATCAACAATTTGAACATCCCGGAATCAAGATATTTAAAGGAGCATGCGCCACACAAAATATTTTTTTCTTTAAAAAAAATATATATATATTATGAATGAATCATGACATCTATATGCATGCATGAAATTTATTCTAAGATGTAATGACATGACTTAAATGCATATCTAAGATTCCGACCTACTGACATGACATAGATAAGTGCAAGATGACATGGCTGGATTACGTAGCATGGATATGGCTAAGAATGACGTGGCATAGATGAGGTGGCGAAATATGACGTGGCAAGAATGAAATTGAAAATTATGGCATGGCAAGATGATGTGCAAATGACATAGCAAGGATGACTGAAAAATATGACATGGCAAGGATGACGTGACATAAATGACATGGCATAAATGGTGGTAAAGATGCACATGGCAGTGGAGGAGTTTTTTAGTTTCGGATGAATTTATTTTCCTAAAATAGAACTATGGCCTACTAATGTTTTATTCTTAAGTATATTTTAGAGTTAACTGACCTAAACGCTAATATATTAAGATAGATTATTTAGACATGCAATTCATATTTTAGGCATGCAATTTCTATTCTAAAAGCAATCTAAACCTAAATTATTCACAAAAAAAAAGATATGCATTAACTACATTATGCTATTTTAAGATACGCAATTTTTGTTCCAAATATGGAAATAATGATGGCAATTTTTTTAGAATTTTTTGGAGAATTACATCATGCGACCGGGTATATTCTAAGAAAGGTAACAATCAACTAATTCAAGTCAAACTAAGAAGTGAATATTATAATCAATCCCTCAAGAAAGTGTAATGATATCATTAGCGTTTTTTTTGTGGCGGAAAAGATAGTTGGCAAGAGGGGGCGTGGGGGGGGAGAGAGGGGAGGGGGGAGCACGGTGTAGAGGTT
>JAGVVM010001416.1:0-57837 GCA_019149425.1 Psidium friedrichsthalianum | reverse complement strand
TTGGCTTAGTTTCATAAATGTCTTTTGAAAAGCTTAATGTGTCATGAATTTATCCAAATCTGTATTCTGAGGGCTTTCGGTTCAAGTAGTTAATACTATAATCCATGTATGGTGACAATGACATTGTGATCTCCCTTCGAATAGCGACGCTTCATCTGATCCCTTAATGCATGCGCACCAAGAATCCATGTGGATTTTTTGCATTTTTAACCTATTAGCACTCAGATAGTGGCTTTCTTCCATTAATGTGAAGATGAGGCCATGCTGATGCCAGGGCTTAGAAAAGATTCAACCTTCTAATCTTCTTGCTGATTGTTCAGTCAATAAAGTCCACAAGTTAACTACAGGTTTCTTTGCTGCTGTCTATGGATACATTGCCTTCTTGTATATTGCCTTAATCTTGGGATGGATTGTGTCCCCCTCTTGGCTATAAATGTCCTCCACGGTCCATACCTTCCCCTGCCAACCCTTTGATCTTGTCCAGGCCCCTCATTGTCCTCAGTCTCGTACGCCGCTGGAATTTATGTCACTTTGGAAGCAGTGAACAGCTTCACTGTCCTGCCATGTCTTATTCTGGCTGTTGACTAAAGTACCTCAATACGTGTTAGTGTAATTGCATTCTCTTTATGACTCGCCTCTCATATAGTAGAACACTTTATCCCTTTCTATCTAATGTTTGCAAACTTCCGAGTATCATAGCCATTCCTTTTCCTGCCAAAAATGTCTTTGTAAAATCCTGGACTAGGCTTTTCAGACAATTAAGTCACAAACTCGACTTTGAGAATCTTATGGCAGCTTGCTCTCTGAAAATGGTCAGATACTCCATAAGGCAAAATGCATGGCATTTAGGCATTTTATAGGTGATGGATTGTTGAATTGGCATTTTCTGTGTGACCATGAAAAGTGAGAATAACCTTCCACCTGTTGAAAATGATATTGCCCCATGCATCGGTCTTCAATCATACATAGGATCCATCTGTACAGGGTAATAATGGACCAAAGTCAGCCTACCTTCAGTTTCTATTGAATGGGTAGTGACATTCTGTGGGATACTAACAAAAAAGATAAGTGAATGAGGACTTGGAGTATGATGTAGGATAATTTTGAGAGAATTGAGCCTTATCCAACACTTAATGCAAAATTGCTTAGAGAATTAGTTCATCTACACTAGCAGAATTTGAAGTCACATTGTTCAGATGTTTCCAGAGGGCATTCGTGCGTCATTATGGTCAAAATAAATGGTTGGAAAACCCTATGTGTCTAGTTTCGAATGAATCAAATTTCAATCGCTTTGGAGACTTATGTTATAGCTGGTCAGGAAATCTGAGAATGAGTCCTTTGGTATTTCTCTATTTATGGAGTGCATTGTATTTGTTTTAGAGTTGTTTGAGTCAGCAGTAAATGTTCTTATTTTCATATTGTATAGGGATTGGTGGTCTTTGTCTAGGTAAAGAAAGGCCAGTGTCCTGGGATTTGCCTATTTGCCTATACTTGGAAGGTCGTTCCAAGCTGTCTACAAAAATCCCTCTAAGGTTCCTTAAGGATAAGTAGTGTTTTGAGAATTGTGGGATTGAGCTCTTGATTGAAGTTTAACCTCGACTCAGCATCTCCTTGGTTAGCATCCAGTATAGTGTATTACCTGCCTGAGGCGGATTCTTTCGGTGCTGAGCATTTTTCTTGTTGCACTAAGCATTATAAATCTTCAACCCTTCCAGTATCAGAGTCACTTGGAAAATAATTAATTGTGGATATAAGCTCTAAATGCTTAATTATACACTTTCATGAAGTTAGAAGATTTGTTTCTACTATACAGCATTGACCTTGAGGTTAGTGTAATCCCTAATGCAATGTTGATTCACCTCCTGCATTTCTCAGCGGCCTTGACAACCAGGGTCTGAGGGGATTTTGCCAAAAGAGATATCAAGACTGACGCATCTCCAAAGCATGTGAGTTTTAACGTACTGTCTTTAAGAGTTCCTTTCCCACATATTCAGCAGCTAGATTGTCTTTAGGATTAATTTGCTAAGTAGAAATTCAGACTGCACAGCCGTGATATCTCTTTCGTTTTGTTAATCTTTTCTCACAATCAGAAACGTTGAGCGGAAACAGCATTCAGGGACATATACCTTCCTCTCTAGGGACTATACCTGGCTTGCAAATTCTGTAAGTAATCGCTATCATGTATGTCTTGTTTATACTTTCAATGTTCTCCCTCTGAAGGACACAGACAATTCCAGATTCCTTGTGTCCATTTTTTGTGGAACGAATTATTCCCAAGCCATATGCTCTTATCCTTATATAGTGCTTGCGCCATTTTTATCCAAAAAGAGAGGAAAAAAAAAATACCTCTTGATCATTCAGTTGCTGTGCCACTTACAGATGTCAACTTAAGGTTTACTCCGATTTCGGCTTCTCCTTAGATCTTTGCATATGCTCTTCTTTGTTGCTGCAATAAGCTTGTTTTTGTCTCAATATGGTCGTTTTGCTTTATAACCATGTGGGAAGATATTACACTGCTAGTGAAGCTCATTACTCGTGATGCGGACCTTGTCCACATAAGTTGTAAGAGACTGTATATGCAATTTTGGGTCTTTGAAAATGCTGAGAGCCTAATTTCCTTCTTCTCTTTTGTTGTCTTTTCTTGGGTATGCGTGGGGGAGTGGAGGTACTATCGCATTATAGTACAACTTATACATTGAGTCAAATATTTTTCGACAAGGAGCTCTTTTGGTCTTTAATAACTTGATTGACGTCAAAGAGCGACCAAGTGCTGCTAAGCTTTGTCGACAAAAGCAGCCACTGATATAATGTTTAGGAAACCGCAATACATAGATTAAGAAGACGATGCTTGCCTTGTCATGCTCCTTTGTTGATGTCTTGGGCCAGATGTAGTACTACTATCTTCTCAAAGACAAAACTTCAGTGGTTTTCTTATGGATTTCATTGATTTTGTGAATCCTGCGGCCTGATTAGTCTTTTTACAAGTGATGACTCTGATGATGAGATACTTTAAACTTGCAAATTACAAAAGACTTGCCTATGGAATTTTGTTCTGTCTGGTAAAGTGAAGGGACTTGCCAACAAAAACTCAATCCGGTCATAATAGTAAGAATTCATGTTGGCTTGGCCCCATATATATATAATGGATCGTTTTTTTTTTTTCCCCAAAATTTCAAGTGAATATTTTTAAATAATTTCTCGTTGTTCTACAATGTGGCTGTTTTATGTGAGTGATTTTCTCTGACAAATCCCTTCCAAATTTGCAAGTTTGACTTTTGGACTGTATTTCTAGTCTATGGGCATAAAAATCTCATAGTTTCCTACGTACCATGTTTTCTTATGATAGGTGGTTTTTAGCCTTTTGTTTTTAGGATCACATTACGTTGTAATGCTAAAAGATCCTCCTTCATTGCAGGGAACTCTCTTACAATTTCTCAATGGATCAATTCCCGAGAGCCTTGGGAAGTTGACATCGTTAAGAAGACTGTAAGATCATTTAAACGCTTCAACACAGTGATTTCGAGTATATAACAAGAAGAAGGGTTCTGATTGACATCTACTTTATGCAGGAATCTCAATGGAAACTCGTTATCTGGAAGAATCCCAGCAACTTTAGGGGGAAGGCTTCTGCATAGAGCCAGTTTCAAGTATGTAATGAATGGCAATGTTCAGAGTTTGTAGGAGGTTCCAAATTTCTCTTGTTTTTGCTGATCATGATGTTCTAATTTGTTTCGTGATGGTGCATGCAGTTTTACAGATAATGATGGGCTTTGCGGTATACCCGGACTTCCTACATGCGGGCCTCATCTTTCGCCTGGTGGCAAGGTTGGAATTGCCGTGGGTGCTCTGCTGGCATTGTTTCTTCTTGTTATGTTGTCAATAATCTGTTGGAAAAGGCGGCAAAATATTGTTCGTGCACAGCAGATGGCAGGTAACACCATCGCAAAACCATATTAATCTAAACTCAAAACCCACATCTAGATATATGGGTAGTTTCTATTAGTACTCAGCATGTCATGTGGCATAGTCTTTTCACATAGAAAAAGGAAATCTTGGGATGAAGAAGAAACTTTTAGTGGCTCCTCTTCATGATATTGAGTTGACTGGTGTTGCGACCTAAATTTCCAATTAGGTCACGACAAATGGAAAGCAGTAAAACATCACATACACCTGCCAATTTAGAGAGTTTGGATCATTCGTACGAGTTATTGACTGATAATCACTAAATTTCTGTAAATTGCACAGCAAGAGAAGCTCCCTACGCGAAAGCAAGAACCCAGTTTGCTCGCGATATCCAACTGTCCAGACACAATAACCAAGGCCAAGCCCGGCTGGCTGCTGAAAACGGACCTAGCTTGCTCTCTTGACAGGACCAGCATCTCCATCAGGTTTCCCCTTTTCCTCGTCCATCTTCCTTTGAAAAGCCTCAGAAAATATAGAAAGCTCGAATGTCCTCGTCACTGCTGATATTGTGTTGTAATGAACTGACTGTATATTATTACCGCCGTCTCTGTAACTTACATTACCTTTATAAGTAGGGTTCCAAAGGTGTTCAGTAGTTCAAGCTAAAGTCATAAGACTTGGCACAGTTCCTTTAGGATGATGGGAGGCACAGCCCCTAGAGTTCTTTATGTTATTGCGTGTGACGTGTGCATGTAATACCGGAAACGAGGTATAGTTTAACTGCTTGCCAGACCTTGCAAGCTAGCAGTACTTGCTGAAGGATTCTAGACCTGCAGAGTCATATTTTGAGCATGATACAGACCCTACGCCCAGATACAACAACAGAAATAATCCTATCCGACACCTGGTTCTGATCCTCCGACCAGGATGTATCCCAGATTAGTTTGGATTAATGTTTCCGAAGGAGGTAAGAAGTCGAGGAAAGAGAGCGGGAACCATGGCAACCATCTGAATGCAAGGGTAGTGACCATCACACGATGGTCGGCACCAGGATTCAAGGACCATTGGCATGGTGGTCATCGGGACGGCCATCACTCGGGTCTAAGGGTTGCGATCGCCGGGAGCACCCGATAGGACGGTTACGTATTCTTCCTTTCGAGTCGTTTTCCAAACAAACATTACTATTAATTTCGGAGATTCCTACTACTCTATAATGTCCTATCCTATTTATCTACAAACCCGGACGACCACACGCAAATCTACAGTGTCAGGGAGTTAATAACGATTGCTGAGACTTTAAGACGTCTTGACAGCAATATTTTTCTCTGGTGGAAAACTCCACCGAGATGGTATTAATGGCGTCATAAACTTTCCTTTTGTGTCGTGGTTCCAGCACGCGAAAGCATATATATATATATATGAATTAATGATTTTTGTTTTCTGCCATAACTGTAGCTTTTATTTCATTGCTTTCCGTGCTTGCCCATTTCTCAGTACTTACTCTGCGTGATGGCAACTGCACGAAATAATGCAATGGCCAGCTTTTTTTGATGCCCTCTGCCCATTTATGTGTCCAATTAATTTTTTTTTATCATATCTAATTGAAAATATAGCAATTTAGTTTGATTAAAGACGTCGCTCTTTGGGCACGGATAATACAGTATAAATTATCGAGCGGAAGAACAGCGCATGTATATAAAAAGCATATAAACTCCATAGATAGGCGATGCAGGATATTTTTCAACGCCCGCGCTCGCCTGTAAAGATACCACGTTAAGAAAGCCCAAATGAAAAACTTAATTTTCAGATGAAGGGGGATTATATATATATTTTGTACCTAAAAACGTAGAAAAGTGATGTTTGATGGCAAACTCTTTTTGGTTATAAATGTTAGCATTTGACATATTGGGTGCCTGTTTCATATCATCATTTTTCTTTGGACGGAGGTAATTACATAAACATGTTTGATTTCCTCTTATCCTACACTTTGCATCAGGTGCTGCGCGTTCTGCAATCGAAGTGTTTAAAGATCTCATGCTTTTCATCGTCGACTGTAAGAAATTGTCCAAGAGAATTTCTGCAAAGTGCAGACATTTCTAAAAAGCTCGTGAGGAAGGTGTAGGATTTTGGACTTAAATGATTTTGAAAATGTAGGTTTCGCGAGAAGAGAGAGAGAAATATACCCGAAAGGAAGGTCGAGGATGGCCATTAGGTTCTTATTTTTCGATTTGGTTGTTCTCATTTAAGCTTCGCGAGGATAACGGGTCCTTAACCTATGGCTTTTTCCATTGGTGTAACTCGATCTTTCGAGATTAAAACGCGGTCGAATTTGCTGAGCTGAAAGTCTATTGTGTTCGGACTCGAAATCTACACACCGAGCAGAGGTGGTCACCGCCCAAGGAGGAAACATCTTTGCCTTAGGCTCACTAACAAACGCCGCATCCGGCATGAACAGGACTCGATTGGACCCAAGCGACCCGCCGGACCTAAGATCTCCTCTCTCGAGAGCGACGTGCCTTTCATCTAATCTCCCCTTCTTCGCACTTCCTTTCCTCGCATCTTTCCGAAAAATACCGCGTTCGCTTAATACCGAACATATGATAAATTTCGAGAACACAACTATCTAAAAACGACTATGTTGATTTAAGCTCAAAAATCAGACATGCCCTAAAAAAGAAAGCCAAATGATAAAAATAAAAATCATAAAAAATAAAAAGGCGGGGAAAAGACTTTAATAAATATTCCTTCACGTGAACATCAGCATTGAAGGAAGGGAAGGGGTCTCTGCCCCTGCCGTCCTCCTCCCCACCTCTTTACCGCTCACCCACCACCACACTCCACCAGAAGTCAGACTCCCTCAGAAGCCAATTTTGTACCATCTCTTCCTTCCCCACTCTCCTCCTCCTCCTTTCGAATCTTGAATTAATCCCACGAAAAAAATTCTAAATCGATATGCTTGCTTACGATAAATTTACACTAAATTAATTCTTTTCACCTCTAAAACTTCAAATTGATACCTTTTTTGACAAATTTGCTCTCCATTAATTTCCGTTAAATTTAGTTAGTATCACAAAAACTCCAAATCGGTACACCCGCGACAAACGAAAAAAAAAAAAACAAACAAAAACCGATAAGTCCGTCAGTCATCACGTGTCATCCAACCCGGCAATCTGACAGTAAAATTTAACGGAAATTGGCGGTGGGTAAATCCGTCGGGGATGTCAAAAAATTAATCTTTGGGTAAATTTATCATTGATCAATCAAAACGTAATATAACATGTGAATGAAAGTGAAAATGAAAGGAGTTCTTGAACTTATTGTTGGGAGCCATCCAACAAAGTTTGGGATTTGATTGAAAAATCCCGATGATTACTTGTCAAGAGTACCGAACAGAAATGAGTCTTATTATGATAGGACGCTGGATAGGAAGAATACTAGGATCAAATCAATTCTGGCGATTGCCCAAACGAGAGGAATTCCAATCGATCAAGGAGATTTCTAATCAGTTTGTGATTTTCGTGATCAAAAAATCAATTTAAAATGAATTTATCATGAATATTAAATACAGCCGTTTGGCATTTTTCGCAGTGTGACCTTCAATCTTTGCCTTTTCTTAGCCCTAACTCGTGGACCACTCTACCTCTCTTGGCTTTTCTTTTTTTTTAAAAAAAAATTTTCTTGAGTCTGAGCAAACTGAGTCAAACACGCCAAGCTTTAATTTCCTTACCCTCCACTGCAATGCGGCCAAGAAGCATGAATCAGTGTCTGGTTTTGCTTTGTTTGCACACCTCCCAGTTCAGTTCAGTGCACTGCAGATAGTTTTTAATGTTGCATGGTCCCCCTCCAAAACCAAAATGTCTGCAAATGCAAGAATGTAAGAATCTCGATATTGTTTTTTTTTTTTTTTACATTTACCTTTTACCTTTCCCGCTTTTCCAGTTGTGGAAAAAGACAGATTAATTAACGAAATCAACCGTAAGAAGTTGGATCACGGCGACATAACGCTACGGACACGTTGCTGTGAAGGAGCTCAGTTAGACTCACATTCACTTCGGAGTTTAATCCATCGAGATATGGGTCGATTAGAATATGAAGTGCTCTACGTCGCGGCACGCACCCCCCAACATAAGACCTCTTTAGCCTAACACCGTCTCACATGCACCTTAACAGATCTCCGTCCTCCTTATATATGAACACCCGAATCCATATGTCATCGTGCATCAACTTATCTCAACTCGAGAATCTCCAACTTGGCCTGATTGCCAACATTCGAAAATTAAATAATTAAAAAAAATCGATTAAGAAACCACGGAAAATGATGGGGGAAAGAACAAATCCCAATTTATTTTTTTTTTTTACAAAAACCAGTATTCAATTGTGCTTTCATCTCCCAATAATATGTTATCGGTATAAGTTCGATGGAAGGTAAGGTGGTACACGAACAAGTCTCACTGAAAAAATCGCGATTGTGACGATCATTTAGGCACAAGAAGAATTGGATACCAATTGACTTACAAAAGCTAGAAAATGACAAAATTACACAACAAGGAAGAAATTTAAAGATTGTTGCTCCATGAGTTCTAGATGAATCGAGCTCCATACTCTCTTTTCAATGTGCTTTGCTTGCATTTAAAGATTGTTCACTCCATGATTTGGAGTATGTTGTTTATTATTCAATCATTTTAATGAATTGGGACATCAGCCAAAAGAATTAATTGGGTTTCTGAGTTTTCCAATTTTGCCGCTTAATTTTTTCCGGCGAATAATCTAATAAAGGGTTAAGAACGGAACAACCGAACTCCAAGGGATTGCTTAAGCGATAATCGTTTTCGATCTCCTCCCTAGAGGGCTAGGTCCGAATAATCATTTAGGTGCTCGGAGAGCTTTAGGGCATTTTGCCAATATATAAAAAGAGAGAAAGTATGCCGAATCTTCATCGGGTCTCTAGAGTTCGAGTACATTTTCGCCGAAACGAGTTTGGTGTTTGGATTGGGCCGGATAAAAGTTCCCCTTTCTCGATCAGATCAGCTTGACCGATCAGTTCAACAGTAACTCGGGTATATTCACGAGTTTCCATAACAATTGCAAAAATACGTTCATCCCGAACCGAATCGAACCGACGACGGGTATATTCACGGAACAAAATTTCGCGTGTAAAGATTATAAAAAGAAAAAAAAAAAGAAGAAGAAGTGAAGAAAGGGAAGCAAGCAAAGGAGGAAATAAAATAAGAGGGAGGCAGGAGTTGAAGCTGTCTCCTGCCGCCGGGACACCGCGGTGGGGTCCGCTCCGCCGAGGTGGTAAAACCTCTGCGGTTAAATATCTCCCAATAAAATAAAACAAAAAATAATTTAAAATAATTTAAAGAAAAGGACGAACCAGCCAATCACGTCTCGACACGCCCACCTGCGATTTCAGTCCCTCGTCCCAGTCAGCCAATCACCCCCCGCCCCACCCTCAGATTCTTCTTTTATTTTTACTGACTCGCTTTATTATTAAATCATTACTTTTTTTTTTTGTGAAAACATATTAAATTTCTGCTCTTAATGTTAACGGCCAATTAGCTTTGAAAACTTTAATTTTTATTTTAATTTTTACTTCTTCCAATAATTAGCACAATATATATATATAGATTTCAAAATTATCATCCTTATTTTTTAATAGCCAGAAAAAGATAATCATGTATATTCATAGCGACTGAGATATTCTGGTCATAAGAACGATTACGTTCGTATTGATTAGTGATTTGATCGAGGATGTCTTAGATCGAAAGAAGATTCTACACAGGTCCAATCTCGAATGACATGAGGAATCGGGTCGAGCGAAAATTTCGTAGTTTTTTTATTAGATCGGTGTGTCATGAGCGGATTTCGAAAAGCGGTTCATTTTGAAAGATTGTAAATTTATACGTATGTTTTCAAAAATTGTAACCGTCGTGACATTGTTATTTATTTCGTTGTTTTTTATTGTTTATTGATCTTTTTATTTTTATTTTGGGATTTGCTGAAGAAAAATATAAAGAGGTAAAAGGGAAAAAAAAAGTCTGGGAATAGAGCAGGCGCCGCTCACCAGCGCCGTACAAGCACTGAAGTAAGGGGGGGGGGAGGAAAGGGAGATGGGGTAGGGCTGACGTCATCATCACTGCGGTGGGCGTTGAGCAGTCACATGACACCCTCCGCCCTCACATCTAATCAGGCGGCGGCTTCCACGTGCGCGGCTCTGTTCGATTGCGGCCGTCCGTTTCCTGCACCGTGCAGCTGCGTGAATCGGACGGTGGATCGGCGCGTGTGGTAACTTCGAAAATTGCAGTCCGCCAGCCAACCAAAAAAAAAATAAAAAAGAGGAGGGGGGGGTAAAAGGGGGAATTCACTCTGGTTTCCGGTTTTGAAACGTTCCCCCAATTTTTTTTTGTTTGTTTAATCTTTTGGCTAAATTTCATTTTAATCTCTCGCTTTTTTGCATTAAGAGCGAATTTATGTTAGGCTATGGATATCCCACGCAATAGCGATGACGTGGCGTGGTCGACCAATCGTCATTGCTGCATGTCACTATTCTCGTACTCTCGAATGGCAACCGTGTGCGCATCTCACTTTCGATCAGTTGGTCATACGATGGGGCGTTACCGTATAGTGCACCCCATCAAAATTTAAAAGCAATGCACCAAATACAGAGGGGAAATCCATTCATCCGGCCACAGCTCACTCGGGCTCGTGTGACTTCAAACTCTTCGTGTCAATTTAAGATTGTGCGAGACGTACTTTGACGATGTGGGGTCAATGACGTATTAGACATCTAGCGCCGGCTACATATACTTAGCCATTTTTCCTTTTAAATTCTAATCCCTTAAACTCAAATTGACTTGCACCGATTACGTAAAAGAGATAACATCGCGTATGAGAACTCCAAATTTTCGAAAACTCTTTTTCACTTCTTAAACAGTTTCATCCTCGACAAATAGATTCATGGCACGACACCCGGACAAGAAGGAATCCGAAAATGAATAGATCCTTTCTAGGCAGAAGGCGAAATGGGGTGAAACTATTAAATTTTCAAGAGACTTGAATCTGCTGCTTATTCATTGTAGAAAATGGAATGTTTCATTTTGACGCTAGATTTTGGTAAATTACCAATAAACAGTTGAAGCGCAACAGTATCGGCACATTCCAGCCATAGGTAGTAACCCGACTCGATCCATTTACGGGTCGACCAGGCGCGACCCGGCGCGACTAGTGGCCCGGCGGGGCATAACCGCCGTGCTCGGCACGGTGGCGGGCTGGGCGGGGGCGGGCTCGGCCCTATAAGCTAGAAGACCACTTGGCAAAACGAAGTGGTGGAAACGGGCTTCGGGGTGCTTCGGGCGGCGTCTCAAGTTAATAAAACCAAGGCTGATTGCCCTCCCAGCCGACGATTACGGGTGCGGGACTGCACGTGGGTCCCACCCTTCTCGCCCTTTTTATACGCCCCCACGTTCTGTTTCGCCCACTATTTCTTCTCCCTCTCTCTCTCTCTCCATCCATTGCTACTGTAGTTCTCCCTCCACCGCCGCCGCCGCCTCCTCCTCGTCCTCATTCATGTCGTCGCCGTCCTCGGCGCCTCGGGAGGGCCACTACAGGGGCGTCCGCAAGAGGCCGTGGGGCCGCTACGCGGCGGAGATACGCGACCCCTGGAAGAAGACCCGGGTCTGGCTCGGCACCTTCGACACGCCGGAGGAGGCCGCCCTCGCCTACGACGGCGCCGCCGCAGCCTCCGCGGCTCCAAGGCCAAGACCAACTTCCCCCCTCCTCCCACTCCCCCTCCCCCTCCTCCCTCCGCCGCCCTCTCCCTCGACCTCAACCTCCCTCCGACCCACCACCCCGTTGGCCTCCGCCTCCCCCACCACCACCTACACCACCACCGGCGGTTCGTCTTCCAACGAGTTCCTCCCCAACGCGGTCCTGACCTGCGGCGACGGCGGCGTCAAAGCGCGAGGTGACTGTCGTCGGCGGCGGCGGCGGCGTAGGAGTCCCGGTGCTGGCGGCTGAAGGCCCCGTCGGAGCGTCGTTCTGGGGATGGCCACGCGCGGACTGCCCATCGGACTGAACGAGCCACCTCCGCTATGGCTGTGAAGTCATTACCGTGTTCCGCGATGGCTGTGACGTCATTCCCATGTTTTCTCCTCCCTCGCCTCCATTTTCCTTACCATCCCATCTGTCCTCATCAGAGCTATAGAGAGAGAGACAGAGAGCAGAGGAGGGGCAAAAAAAAAGAAAATTCGGAGCAGATGAAGCCCTTTCTGTAAATACATTTCTCTTTTGTGTTTCCTCCCCACGTGGAAACCAACCGGCGATTTTTCTTGTTGCTCGTTTGCTCTTTTGCTTAGTCAGCTGGAAATCTAATCAAATCTACGCAATTCCAATCGTCACTTCCTCCCTCGCGATCCCACGGGTCGGGCCGGCCGGCGACACCGGCCGCTCGCGTGCCGTGCACGCGCCGCGACAGGAGAGCGTGGGACGGCGGCGGAGGGCGTACGAGGGGCAAGCGTGCGCGCTTTTTCAATTTCTTTTCTTTTAAGTAGGTGTCGGGAAGCCTAGGGAGCGCGTGGGTGCGACGCTCGGGCAGTGCTGCCCGCATGATCCTAGGGGGGATTAATCTAATTCTATTTAATTCAGAACTGACGTCATCGGTCGGGGGATTTGTTCAGTGAGACGTGGGGGAGGACGTGACTGACGGGAGATAAGCGGCTTTTAATTAATTGATGTTTTTAATTTAACTTAACTTAATTCCCTTTAATTAATTAAGATGGGGTCGTTGTTTGTGGGGGGTTGTTGTTTGTCAAGGAAATGGGGCGCCGCAGCTGGTGTGCCGACTATGGGGTCGCTGTCTCGCGTTCCTCGGAATCCGTGGGGACTTGGGTTTCGGGTTTCCCCCGGTTTCGGACCCTCCATTATTGCCCCACCCGCCCACCCATCCATCAATTTTCGAAAAAATATAAAAGTAAAACTTAGATTTGTAAAACTTTATTACCGACGATGTTAATTCATGTTCACTTTTCAACGTTCGACCCGTCAGTAATTATCGAATTGAGGGTGAATAAGATCGCTCCGGAGAACTCTTTTCGATCTTGCTAAGGCGCAGCGCATAATAATTAAAGGAACCGAAATTAATAGATCGAGAATTTCATGAGTAGTTTTCCTTTCTACTTTTATCATGGTGTTCAAGTATATCAAGAGCGATTCGATAAAATGATGTGCAAATTGGCACGGCCGATTTACTTGCCATCGTCATGCTGCCCAAATCGAAAGATTGGGACAAAGACGGCCTCTTCACTTTTAACGAAGACCTATGGAGAAATTGCGCCAAGCATTAAACCGAACCAAACCGGAATCATATGATTTGAACTAAGAAACTGAACGTAGCAAGGGACGGCGGCGAAGAAACTGGATCCCAGCATCTTCTTCAGTTTCCATAGTTTTTCTTTTTTCTTCCCATGACCCTTTTCCAACTCTACTCACAAATTAAAAGTTAATCCCCCCTAATCACTTGCGACCTGTTCAATACATATCTCCCACGGGCGACGGAGGAGGATTTGTCCTTTCACATGACCCAATCCAAGTCCTCTCCCAGACGACCGTTGCCGTCGCCGAGTCGCCCTTCCCAAAAAAAAAAAAATCTTGCTATTACCCAAAAAAGAAAAAAAAGATGATCTTGAAAATATCCTTGGTAATATTAATTAATCCGAATAACTCATGGTGTGTTGGACGGCCGGTCGTATTTTATTCCGTCAATTACTTTCTTAATCTCTCGGAAAATATTAATTAAAAATTAGAGAATTACTTTTTCTTTTTTGTGGCAAGCAGCATTTTAGTTAAAGAAAGGGACAGTGATGGAGATGGTTTGACACAAATCGCATCAAAGCGTGGTCGAGATTGTCAGCTTTTGGGTCAACACAATTCCCTTTGGGCCTTCAATAATGGGTGTGGGAGGGTTGGCTTTCGTGGACGGCTCGCTTTTTCGCATTCATTTATTAATTTGGAAAAATGACACGATGCGGTCCCTAAACTCTGATCTACTGTGTAATGTGATCCACGAATTTTTATCTAATCAATATAGCCCACGAACTTTAGCCCAACGTGTAATTTGATCCATGAACTTTCAATTTCTTCAATGGAGTTCTCGAACTTTTGAAACATGTGAACTCAATCCTTCGAACAAATAAAAAAATGTCCAATGTCGTTTATGAATTTGAATTAATTTGAATGATTTCATTGAATATATTCCTATGGTTTAGGACTGAGTTAAACATGTTCAATAAGTTCGAGAGCCATATTGATCAAATTAAAAATTTAAGGATCACATTGTATACTGACCTAAAGTTCATGGGAATATATTGATCAAAATTAAAAGTTAGGGATTTCGTTGCATATTGGATCAATCCAATGCACCCTCGAACGAAAGAAAAAAAATCTCTTAACGAGTAAGGGCGGGGATTAAATTGTAAAATATGGGCATTTTATTGCAAATTCTTATCCACGTGGATCAATAATTTCATCTTCTCTCTCGCTAACGTTTATTGCGTGCAAGGAAATCCCAGAATCAATGGGACTGCGATGCCGGATCTGTGGGACCCACGGATTTTGTAGTGCCGTGGTCCCCACTATTTTGCTTTAAATTTTAGTATTCTCCTTTTGTTTAATCGTTTATTAAACTAATTTATTTAATGCCCCCTAAAATTTGTTAACGCAGTACACGTAACCGCGTCCACTTCGTTGCGATCGCCGACCATTTATTCGCTGGCGTCAGCAGAGAAGACCAGAGAGATCATCAGAGCCGTTCATCAGACGACGCAGCGGGCGGAAACCAGACGGCCGTCCGTCAATTTCCGTGGGGGCCATCACTCGCGTTGATTTTGGCCCCCTCTCTTCGGCTCGGTCCCCACCCCCCACGGCCAGCCCGGTCCCACTTGCCTTGACTCCGTCGTCCGCGTACCTTGCTTTCCGTTTTTTCCTAAACAGGATTTTGAAAGAGATTTTTTAAAAAAAAAAAATAATATTCCACTAAGATAATTTTTCCTGTGTTTTTTTTCTTTTCTCCGAGGGTTAAAAAAAAGATGAGAGGCTGTCCTGCGTGCTCTAGGGATTTTTTTTTCGCGATGAAAGCAAATGCGACTAACATAGGGCGACCGATGCAAACAACTCTAGTTTCGATTTTTATGAAAGGTTACGATCACCACTCGCTAGAGGTGATAAAATGCATATAGAACCCATATTCATTATGGTGAGTCATAAAGGGATTCCTGAAGTTTTAAAAATGGATCATAAAATAGTCATTTGAAAATTTAATGGGTCTTAAATGGTTTTAAATGGGCCAATAAATGATTTAGGTATAAAACTTATAAAAATTTATAGCAATATATGTTTACAAATGTGTAAGAAATAATTTTTAGATTTATATAAAAGTGTTTTAACAATATAAGTGGCTAATATATGATTCACTATTTTGTATAGCACGAAATATGTCAAAATAAGTTAAATGGCTCAATATGAATAAGCTCATATTCAATCCAAAAATCAGATCCGATCGACATATTCTCACTCGTCATCCAAAAGGTTCGAGGTAGACAAGCCCACGAATGTAACTTTCCTGATAATACTTGATTTTTGTGCACAATCAATTCTAAAGTAATTAGAAAAATGTGATCAAAATCTTTTCGACAGCTGTTCAACAATTTCATGAACGCCACAACATTTTCCTGAGTGGTTTTGGTGACGTGCAGTGGCGCCCGTGAGAGAGAGAGACAGAGAGAGGGTGTGGGTGGGAAGAAGCATCATCGTTTCGTCGGGTGGGCCCAAAAATCCAAATCCCGCCAAAAAAGTCGCAAAGTGCTGCGGCCATGGCCGATCGGCACGCTGTCCACGTGGCGAGAGCAGAGGAGGGTGAGGCGGTTCCCCCGCGAAATCTGCGGGGGCCCGCCCCGCACGACCGAAATCTGTCGGCAGCAGAGGTGTCACGGCGGTCCCAGCGTCCCAGAAAACACGTGACACGTATTTTCCCCCAACGTTAAACAGGAATTTAGATAAAAACTAAAATTTGTCTGCTCGTCTTGTCGTTTTCCGGAAGGTCGGGGGCGGCGGTCGTTGCACCTGCACGCGAAGCTCCGTCGTACCCGCTCCGCTCTCCTCCTCCTCTCTCCTGGCACGCGCCGTCGCTCGTCATGCGGGCGCGCGTGGAGCCGCGTGAAGGCTTCCGGCGTCCTCGTCCCTCGCGTCGCCTCTGCGCCGTGTCAATCATCACGATGCGGGGGAGCATACAACTGACGCATGTGCATGACATGACATGATCGACATCTGGACGGCGGCGTCACCACCACCACCACCACCACCACCATCATCATCATCGCGGGCGATCGTAACTATCGTAGCCGTCCCTTTTGGGCGCTGCTATGGTTTGATGGTGATGGCTCAATGACGGAACCAATTGCGGCTCCGGAAGTTTGACCCAGCTTGACTGTTCCTAAAATGCGCTTGCTTCGCTTTGATTCGTTTTTTACCCCATTTTACGAAATTGACCCTAAAGAAATGTTTCAATATTTACTAGTTTTCCCCGTATTATAAAAAAAAAAAGGATGTGCCTGATTTCAGGAAAAGTTCCGTTGACTCGTTTGATGTTCTACACTGCCAGAGGTATTGTTCTTTGCGAGGATCATGAGTAAAAAATTTATATTTTAATTGCTCGAAGGTCGTCAGTTGATTGTCGAACGGACGTTTTGATTAGAAAACCAGATCGACGATTGCTGCAGTCACGCTGTATGCGGGAGAAATTATAAAAAAATTTGCATGTGGAAATAATTATATTGAACAAAGAAAAATTCCTTGCGTGCACCTCCAAATCCAATGGATATGCTGTCTCTAGTCAAAAATATATTTGGAAATTCGGGCGAATTGAATTATCAAAATTCGCGTGGACACGGTGTCTTGTCGTGGGAATTCGGCATCCATGCCTTAAGAAAAACATTTGTATATATTTTTCATTTCATGTCCGAAAAAAAAATCATTTTTAATAGACCAAATTGATGTCCACCGTTTTGTCTAGCTGTTCATATTTAATTCAGTACAAAAAAAAAGGCACTAAATAAAAAATGAAGTGATAAGTGCATTGAAAGTCATAAAACTTATCATGAAAGGTACAATCGTCTCCTAAAACTTTCAAAAAGTGCAATTGAGTCTTACTACAATTGAATCCTAAAAATTTAAAAAAGTGCAATAAAATATTAAAACGATCGAGTCTTAAAAAGTGCAATTAACGGAAAGACTTGATTTCATCGATTTAATAAATTTAAGACTTAATTGCAATTTTTTTAAAAAAATTTAAGACTCAAATTGCACTTTTTGACAAGTTTTAGGATTTAATTGCACTTTCTGAAAGTTTTAAGACTCAATTGTACTTTCGTGATAAGTTTTAGGACTTCTGACGCACTTATTCCAAAAAATAAATAGTTGGTCGGATCTTATCGGATATACACGAAGCGACTGCCACTAAATAAGAGTGGCCATGTCGCTTCGGACGCTTCCCAACTTTATTTATTGACGAATATCATTTAACCACAATTAAATCACTAAAATAGGAAAAAAACGGCTTCTCAATGATTAAGGCCGGGACGCTCACATTCCTGTCGCCCCCCATGGCCACACCCTCCCCATCTAGAAAAGCAAAGTAGTCATCCATTGTCAATAGGGCAACAAATGGGACACGGGCAATTCAGCTAGTTGTGTCAGAAGATTTGATATCGGGCCGGAAATTTCCGATAGGACCGCGCGATCATAATCTCGTAAAAAGTGAGCTCTATTCGAGACATTACCATCCAAACTTAATCGCTTGGTGAGCATAAATAGTTAGGAGCGGGTAATCGGGCCGGTTCAGTTCGAGAACTGCTGCACATAACCCCGCTTTTCTGGTCTTATAGTTATTTTTCATGAATAGTTATTTCATTAGAAGTACAGATAAATACGATTAATTCACGAACGCTGATCAAACATAAGAAAAGGTTAGTCGGTTTGCGGGTCGACTCTAGAATCGGCCGATTTAGATTTCAGGGTAGATCGGTTCGATTCTCGATTCAAAAAATCGAAAATCGGCTCTAATAAGGTAGGCTTTAAATCCTTGGTCAGGAACAGATCCCCTTATAAATTACGTGCGACTTCGACGATCACTTCGATCGAGAGAAAGAAAATTTCGAAATCGATGTGTTTTCCTGTTTATTTATAAAAAGCTATCTATTTTTAATGCCCCTTAGAAAAAGAATACTTGGAGTAAAAGGGTTGTGCAAACCGCGGGCGAGGCCAAGTCCTTACCAAACTGGCTAACCAATGTTTCCTTCAAAAGTCCACGCGACAATTATTTGCGCCGCACCTAACCAAAAAAAAAAAAAAATAAATAAATAACAAAACCCATTTTATTATTGGAAAAAAAGAATTTCCATTTTTCAATTATATTAATTAATTACGATTAAAATAGACAGCGAAATCTGCTCCACGGATACGCCGACCAAGACCTGGGCCCCACCGAAAGCGGCCGCCGCGCTTCCCTCCCACACCCTTGTCTCCCTCCTTTTCCGCCCACCTTAAAAAAAAACAAATGAAAAAAAAAACATTTCATAGGAGAAAATGTTTTTGCTGACTGTTACGTCCGGATTAGCCTAGATAATCTCTAAGCATTAGGTCATGACCGACCACTTTATCTGATTACAAAGCCAAAATAGCATGGACAATCGGTTCTCGATCCCGTCCGGTGATCCCAATTCTCAATTTGTCGAAATCGATCCGATCCGATTCCTAAGTGGTTCTATTATATTGATAACATGATAAAAAAAAATGCACCATAATTTGATGGATGAAGTAAATGAAAGTGGGCACATGATATCAATCAGAGTATTGGATTGGTTCTTTCTCCATGTTTGTGCAAAAACCTGGATCAATTCTTTTTCCTTTTCCTGCTCGTGGATCAATTCTACCATAATTGCCAATAAAAATTCGATCGGTTCGGTCTGATTCGATCCTATGTCATTGAAATCGAAAATTAGACCGCCCGGTCATCGGTTTCAATTTTAAGAATCGAAAATTGGATCGAATTCTTCTAGAACTGGGAATCAAATCATCAATTATTGTTTGATCCGATCGTTCTAATTTGCTCATCCTTAACCCCTTCATTTCGGGTAAAAAAAATTAAATATAATAAGATCAAATTTTAAAATTGATATCTACCCCTCAAAAAAAAAATTTGGATACATCCTCATCTCCAACTTTGAATTTATATTTATGATATTAGCGTCTCCATCTCCAATTCTTTCGCTAGTAGGGGTTGCATGCCTATCAACTATCTACCCTTTGAGTGACAATGAATTAATACATAAAAATCGAACGAACAAAATAGTCGGGCGCACATATAATTAACTCTGAATTAAAAAAAAAACCTAGATCCTGCATCTCTTGATTTGTGCGCTCTTCGAGAATCGATTATCGAATCTCACGTGTCCATAAGCCCGTTTACATTAATGAGATGATACGATAGTTTATGATAAACAAAATTAATGATGATTTTCATTTGCTTTTGGATGACTGAATTTGTTCCGTCCTTAATTCGAGATTGGGATGTAGATTAGATACCACCACCGAGTATAAAACCTACATAAAAGAATCGAGATCTAGAAAAGCAGCTCACGGAAAAAAAATAATAAAAAAATCTGGACGGCGATGCGACACGTGCCGTTCTTCTAGGGCATCGCGCGGTTTTTACCGGTCAACGCGGGAACCGGACCGGTCCCCACTCCTCGACATAAAAAGCCCCGCTCGATGTCGATGTCGTCCGTCGCCCCCCCCCCCCCCCCCCACGCGCTTTCGGTAGGCGTCTGTGTTTCACGCGGGGCCTAGCGGGTTTTTATGTACCCCCGTGATGAATTTGACGTCGGGGTTCAATAATTTATAGAGAGGAGAAAATTTGAAGTGATTTGGAGAGCATCACCGGGTGGATTTAAAATTAGTAGATGATTGATGTTAAGATTACCTTTTATTTATTTATTTTTCTTGTGGTGAAAACAAAATTGCATTCAAGTTAAAGGTAAATGTTGTACGGTATTCAAAGGATTAATGAATTTTTTTCGGAACGGAAAATTTGGCGTGACGAGGTGCCCAAACGTGTAGGAAAAAAAAACAAGTTGAGGAATGATAAATTGGGTTAAATTCATTTCTACAGATGATCGTTATTTTTATATGGATATGCATACCATCCAGATCTAAATTCATTCGAGAAATGTATTATTGAAGCGTGGTTTTGATACCTTATGACTTTGGGACTTTGCGGCCGATCATTGAGTGACCTAGCAACTCGACGCTCCTCTTCTACTTCTTCTCTCACTCTCTCTATCTCTCTCCACTTCATCTCGGGGTCAAACCTCCTTTACGCTTATTTGAAATCAATTACAAGATATTGCTCCAAGACATGGCTAATCAAGAAAAGATGATCGCGGGGTACGTAAGGATCGTTGATTCGGTCTCAATGCGATCCTCAACCCAACGCACTCCCTAGATAGATACTTAAATTAAGGTTCTAAATTAACCTCAACAAAGGATGATTTCGTTGCCTACTACTCGTTTCATACTACCTCTCGTAAATCGAAAATCCGCTAGCTTGCCTAGTTAACTAAATACTACAGCTTATTCACTAGATAGAGAAGTATTGGGAAAATTATCCAAAAAGTTATAAATCTATTGCATTCTAGCCAATTAAGTCTTAAACCTTTTAACTGTGCTAACTGAGCTGTGAGCTTTTTAAGATTTTGCCAATTAAGTTCACCCAGTCAATTTTGATCGAAAGTCACTAACGTGAGTGCCAACCTCCGTTCCTAGCACGACTCAGCACTAACCCCTTCCCCTAAAGGTACCATGATGGGTCTGGGAGATTCCATAGCCTTCGAAGAATCGTGTGGAGGAAGATAGGTATTGGTTTGGATCAAAAGCAATAGCTCCGACCAATTTCATTTCTACACGATGACGTCACCTGCTCGTGCCTTTATGACGTCACAAATCACATGTAATCAGCGATCACTAGGCTGCGTGAATAGGCCAAGGCTAGTCAATTTGGAGCGCTGCCATTCACATTATACTTTTACCGTTTTTGGGAATTTGGGTAGGCCGAATTTTGACTCGGAAGGACAGGGAAATTTGGACCAACCTTTTTTGTTGCCAAGGGCACTGATGTTTTTCTTCTTCTTTTTTTTTTTTGGGTCGGAACCAAGAGTCATTCATGTTTGGTAGGTAAATAATTGGAGGATTCATAGATACGAGGTGGAAGAAAAAGGCCAACCTAAAGATTCAATACCCAAATTAACATGGGTGAAAGAAAAAGGGTACATATAGAGAAGTTTTACCAAATCGGCGAAGGAGTAGCAATAGGCGTGCGGGCGGTCGACGAGACTCTGGTGAGGCCAAATCTCGCTAGCAATCGTGCCTAAGGTTGTTCGACCTCAGGTGACCGTCCCTAGGTTCTCGCAAACCTAGGTGACGTGGTTTGGGCACCGACGACTGTCGCCTTCCCTCGAGACAATTGTGTCTCCCCAAAATTCTCGATCTTTGAGGCCTTGAAGGGTTTTTGGCTAACAAAGTTGCAAGAACTTCAAAGCGACTATGGCCTTTGCCTTTCTGTCTTCGAATAAGAGACCGCAATGCGATTAAGGAAAGAATGTACCCCCCCTCGATTAATTACATTCATGGCAAAAGTTGAACAACAGATTGCCGTCCGACAATGAACGTCGAATCAGCGCTAATTTTTTGAGACAATTTTTGACTATTCTCATTAACTAACATTAGAATCGCGAAACCCTTCCTAATCCCATACTTAAAGATCATTGCTTAATCTCGAATCTCAGATCTGACCCACCAAAATTCAACAGGAGAAGTGGCGCATAACCTAAACGCTCGACTTATCTTCTGAAGAGGAGGGGCATTCCCGTCAAATCATATTTTCCGTGCTCGTAGGAAGAGATGAGGTTGTTGATTTTTGGGCAATAAGATTTGTTGACTGTTGAACGCCGATTAGCGAAGAGGGACATATAGTGAGGTGCAGAGGTCACGACGGTCGGCGTTGGCCGGCGAGATGCGAACCCGGAGAGCTGGGGATGTTTTTCGCACGAGAGATCAAATTTCCGAATCGAATCGAGCTGATCCGTTTTGATCGATCGAACGAGAGAGAGATACGATGAAACGTTGTTATTGCAATTAATAAGCTTCAAACAACGACGAGATGAAATCGTCGGTTTTTTTTCCCTCTTCCGTCGCAGCAAAAAAAAAAAAAAAACGTTCGATCCGATCTTCCTCTATTCACATCGAGATTCGATCCGACATCGACAACCACCGTCAGATCAATCAAACGTTGTTCGATCTAATTTCCCTTTTTTTTGGGGGTTTTTTTTGGCCTTTTCGTCTAATTTCTTCTAAAATTAAAATCGACAAAAAGCGGAACGATCGAGACTAGATTTCGTCCCTCGAGAACCCGCCGCCCCCCGTCAGGCGGACTCCAGCGGCGGCGGCCCGTTGAGATCGAGATCCAGCACCCGGGCAGGCTTCTGGTTGGCGTCGACGACGGCGGAGCAGGAGTCGGAGTCGCTCCGAGATCCGTCGGCCGCGCGCCGGTCGAAGATCAGCCGCTGGTAGAGCTGGTTGTTCACCGCCTCCGCCCTCGCCATCGCGTCCAAGTAGAAGAGCTGGTACGGCGCGGCCACCTGGTGCTTGAACGGGAAGCCCCCGGCGCCGCCGCTGCCCTGGTAGGCGAGGTTGAGATCCAGCGGCGGGGAGTCGGCCATCGGGGCCGCCGCCAGGTCGTGGCCCGACGACTCGACCGTGCTGCTCTGGCTCGGGCTGCGGCTGCAGGCCTTGGTAGCATCGCCCTCCTCCTTGTCGCGGTTGTTGTTAGCGGCCGCGTGGAGGATCAGGTGCTGCTCCGAGGGGAGGGGGAAGTTCGTCTTGGCCTTGGAGCCGCGGAACTCCCTGGCGGCGGCGTCGTAGGCGCGGGCGGCCTCCTCCGCCGTGTCGAAGGTGCCGAGCCAGACGCGACTCTTCTTGCCGGGGTCCCTGATCTCGGCCGCGTACCGCCCCCACGGCCTCTTCCTCACGCCCCTGTAGTGCGCCTCCCGGGCGAGGCTCCGGCCTCCGCCGTTGGCGGCGCCGGAATTCGCCTTCTCCTTCATCGTCATTAGGTCGCGAGGATGGATTTCGGCGTCTCCGCTTAGCTCTAGATAGAGAGAGAGAGAGAGAGAGAGAGAGCGAGCTTTGGTGGGGTTTGAGTTCTGACAAGGAGAAACTTAGGAGTCATTTTTATAGCGGCGGAGAGGGTGAGGGTTCGGCGAGTAATTGAACAGTGAGAGAGAGAGAGTTGGTCAACGAGGGATTTGACCGGGGCGGCTGATGTTGGGTGGTTACGTGGCACGAGGACTGTGTGTCACCGATGTGAGGGTATCATTATCACTCTCCCGCGGCTGCTGGCGCAGTGGAAGATGACGAATCTATTTTCCTTTTTCTTTTTCAATTTTTTTTAAATTTTCTTTTCCCGATAAATTTTATTTTCCGTTACTGTTTGTAATTTGTATGGTTTCTAGACCTTCCCCGGCGGCCGCGCGCGTGTCCTGCACCGCCCGATTTGCGGCTGAATTTGTTCGTTCCTCGATCGCGCGACTCATTTCCGCCCCTCGATTCGCTTGTTGGGATCCGACGGTCCAGATTATCCGCAGAAAAAATCGCGCGAGCCCTTTCCAATTTTGAGGAGCAAAATCTTCCTAAACTTCCTTTTTTTTTCCTTTCTCTTTTTCACTTTTTAGAAATCTCAATGTCGAATCCGAAACCTCGTATGCTCCATTTTCTCCATTCTTATCCGGATTTATCTCATCCATAGCACCGACGATGGCTCCACAAAACCGATCTCGCAAGTCGAGCTTCGCGGCGTCCGTCGGGGTGTCCACATCCGGCGGGTGCACATAACTGATGTCACAGGTCGAGAGCGTCCGCTTTTGCCCGGCTCGATCTAACCGTCCGCTTTTACAGAAGCAGGTTGTCCGATGATCCTGAAATAGGCGCAGCAGCATCACGAGAAAGGTAACTCGCGATTGCCGTAGCATCGGTCGCTAGCATCTTGCTCTGGCGACACGCGTCGCAATTATTCTTCGTGCTTGAACTTCGATATTTTTTTTGTCGTGACATGGGTTGATTTCTTCACGTGTACCACGTTGGGCTCCGGCGCGTGCGGAACGGGAGCGCGTGTTTTGGCCGTTGCCCGAGGTGGTGGTCGGGACCGGCAACTGGCTATGGCCGGTGGAATCGAGCGTGTGGGGGATGCGGGCGCGTGTGGGAATTGCTCACGCGCATTGCGGAGAGCCGGCTTCTCTCTGCTTTTCGGCTCAGCTTTTTCGAGCTCTCACTTTCACGCGCTTGTAAGCTACTGCCGTGGGGACACGAACCTGCCTTGTCGCTCACCGCGTCCTTTTTAAGGCACGTGCTCGCTCGAGAGCTTGAGGTGTCCCTCTGCGACCCGGCGCGCGTGTCGCTCGGTGGTGCTTCGACGTTTCGTTCTCCCCGTTTTCGTCCCGCGCATTTCTGGTTCAGCGCGATAATGACCATATTGCCCTTCCCGTGGGGACCGCTCCGTCCCACCGCGGTCGGGGTGGCCCCCCCGGGGGAGACGGAGAATAGGATCCGTGTTGTCCATTAATCACCTCTAATCTTCATTCCGGCATGTGGCATGAAATGGCACGAGTGAGGGCTTCCGCGCCCTCGCACAGATCCAAGTGAGGGCCCCGACACCCTTGCCCCTGTGGCAGGCGATGATCAGCCGCCGGCCTTTTTTGGCCTAAAGTTGTAAACAAAGCAAAGAAAGAAAATAATATCAAAAAACTTATAAAACATTAATAAACTATATAATTTCTCCGTACCAGCACCGGTCATGTCACGTTATATGGCCGTCGTTCATGTCAATGATTTTCGGCCTACATTGACAAATCGTCAAAAATTTTAAGATTCAATCGATACAATTGCTAATAAGCATGTGACCCTGCTGCTACATGGATTAGGGGTGATAACGTTAGTATTATAGGTACGGGGTTCGGCTCTTCGCGCTCTGTAAAGTGGCGGAGCAAAAGTGAGAATTGGATTAACAATAAATTTAAGAATTTTTTTAGTACGTTTCCTGTTATGTGAGCAATCTATGGAAAATGAATCCATGTATATTGTCACTCTCTATTTCTAGCAAAATAAAGAATGTTTTAAATATGTGACCATAACCATATTTTCAAAACCTTTGTATATCTTTAATAAGAAAATCTGCAGAGTTGCAAAGCATAAGGTCACTTTAAAATCAAACGATCATTAAATTTAGGACAAGGGATCCTAAAATTAGAAGCTACGCGTGAAGGGGTAGTTGTTTGCATAAAAAAATGCTAGACTACAACTAATTGTTGCTTTTTGGCTTAAAAATTTACAGAAAAAAGTATAAAAAAAGTAATGAACCTATTGCATTAATGCCAATTCAGTCCTGAAACCTTTTAATTAGGTCAATTCATTTCTAAACCTTTTGTATTTGTGCTAATTGAGTCTATCCTGTCAATTTTAACCAAAATCACTAAAGTAAATGCTGGTCGTTCTGCAGTGCGACCGACACTGAAGTGGATATTTGGAATCTATTTTTTTGTTTTTTTCTTTTCATTTTGGCTAGCTAGACCTCACCGGTGCGGCAAGCCTAGCAAGTCCTCGTCAGATCTAGGCGAGGCCCAGGGGGAGGGCCATTAAGCCCTCACTAGATATGGATGAGGCCGCGGGCAAGGGCATCAAGCCCTCACTAGATCTGGGCGAGATCATTGTGGCCACGGGTGAGGTGGCCCTAGCCTAGGGCTTTCGTCGCCCCACTGATCATGGGTGTGATGACCTTCGCCGATCACGATCGTGACGCCCCTTGCTGGGCAGAATGAAATGAAAAAAAAGAAAAAATTAAAATATTAACTTAAAAAAATATTTAAAATGTCTATGCCAGTGTCGGGCACGCCATCACTCAACATTTCTGATTAAAGTTGACTGGATGGATTCAATTGGCACAAATGCAAAAGGTTTATGATTGAATTGACCTAATTAAAAAGGTCGAAAATTGAATTGGTATCAATGCAATAAATTTAAGACTTTTTTTTTGTATACTTTTCCCAAAATTACATGAGTAAATCTTTCGTTTTTCGAAAATGAGTAAAGGCAATTTTGTATGGCATATTGAGCAAGGCCAAGCCTCGCTAGGCCAGGTAAGCTCGAGCTCACCCAGGGAGGTAGAAAAAAGAAAAAGAAAATAAAAAGTTTGATTTTTCCCTCTAAGATAAAGTGATGATATTGAAATCATTTTCCAAACGAGAACCAAATACTAGAAAATATTTTTGGTAACAAATCACAAAACAAATCATTTTCCTGGAAAAATTTTTCTCATGGAGTTTTTTTGTGAAACTCGAGGAAAACAACTTCCAAGAAAATATTTTTGGATTTTTCAGAGTTTAATTCACATAGAATAATCTTGTTACAGAAAATATTTTCCACCAACGAAAACAACACATTCAAAAGTGGAGAAAATGATTTCCTCTTTTTGAAAAGAGAAAATCATTTTCCCCATTTTTCCTCCATGCACTCCTTCGCTTTCCTTTCTTTTTATTTTTCTTTTCTTTTCTTTTCCTTCTTTTTATTTTTGAATTTTGTAATAATTTTTTTTCTTTCTTTCTTCATCTTCCGATCGTTGGCCACATAGGACAACTGAGTCATGTAAGTAATTTTTGACCAAACGGAGATGCAAAAAATTAATCGAGATTTCTCTTATCAAATGACAGAAAAATATTTTTCGATTCATTTTCAAGTTTTGATGAAACACCCAAAAATATGACCATTTTTTGGGAAAACAGCTTCTCTGAAATTATTTCCAAAACCGTCACCTTTTTTTTTTTCGCGAGACATAGGGAGTCTTAATCGAGCTTCGGTAACACCAACGTGGCCGATAAGCTCGATCGCTCGAGATCGGGGCGGGGCTTTAACCGGCTTCTTGCTGCGCAAGACTAATCCGAAAAAAGGTGTGAACGGTGCCGCCATACGCTCTCGATCACTCATGCCATCAACATCACACTCCTCTGATCTTCGTCGCAGGTGTGAACGGTGCCGCCATGAGTGGCTGTCTGGCTGGCTCTGGTAAGCGGGCCTCAATAAAGTCAATGGGACGCGAAGCATCACCGAGGCTCACGGGACTCTCTGCGCGGTTGACCTTGACCTTCACATCAGCCATATTCAATCTCTCTCTCTCTCTCTCTCTCTCTCTCTCTCTCTCCCTTTTTGTTTTGGTTGGACTCGGTTTGGAACACCAGCTATGGAAACTTCAGAAGGGGACAAGGGTTTTCAGCGGCATAGCCATGATTTAGACCCCGTCTTTTCGCGGATAACCCTAGAATGATTTCTTCGGCGTTCTTTGAGTGGTGGTAGATCTGCGGCTGGTGGGGCTTCGTCTGTACCGTCCTGGCTTTCGTCTCCTTTGACCTTTGGGGATGTGGTTGCTTAGCCAAGTGGAACTGGGGCTCGAGTGTTTGCACTTCCCTTGAGCCTCGAGTGACTCTTGTTCTTACTTAGGAAAGTAAACAATTGTCGCGCACCGCTCGAAACCAATGTGCTATCGAATGCAAAATAGTCATCAACTGTCGAGTGCCTTGAGGTTTCTTACTTTACTTTAAAAATGGTATACCATGTGCAATTTCATTGATCTAGGTGTGTGAAAACGTCGGATTCTAAAACAACTTCGAAAATATCCATAAAAGGGCAATCTTAAAAGTCAACCTTAGATTTGGTTAGGTTTCGAATAAAACAATGTTGAATTTTGAACCATCTCTTGCCTACGGAAAAGGACTAAGTAGATACTGCATATTCTTTTATGGGCTTCGGAGGTCCAGTTACTGAAAGTTCATAAAATACCTCTTAAATCTTATAAAATGGTTAAGTCGAGTCTTTTATAAATAGGAAAAATTACCAAAAAAAAGTCTTAAGCATATCGTAATTGTACCAATTCAATCCCAAACTTTTTTTTAGCCGAATCAGTCGTAAATATTTTGCAATTATGCTAATTTAGTCCAGCCGGTCAATTTTGGCCGATCGGCCATGACGTGAACGCCGGACAACCGGTGACATACTATTTTAATATATATTTTTATTTTTTTACTTTATTTTTTTCATTTTTCTTTTCTTTTATGGGCTTCGCAGGTCCAGCTACTTGATAGTTCATAAAATACCGTACAAGTTTTATAAACTGGCTAAGCCAAGTCTTTTAATCTGTGCAACTGGCGCAAACACATCGTAGCTTACACACAGCTTGTAGGATATTGTAGATCGCACTTTTGCTCGTTTTTCCTGTTTATACCTAAAATAATTCACCTACATTTGCAGTATATAAAATCTTTGGAGAAAGAGTTGAAAGATTTAGAATTCTCAAGAAAAAAAATTTTCAAACCGTTCTGTCTACATAATCACGGCAAGAATTTCCTTCTCTTTCTCCGCTGTATTTTTCTTCTCCAGACAATCACATTCTATGTCTTAAGTAACTCTTAAAGCTAATGATCAACTAAAATTAGGGTATGCTTGATGACTTATGCTAAGAACTAAACTTTTCAACACTTAAAGATATTAAGTGCATGCGATAACATCTAACAACATCTACTTAATTCAATATTTCGAGGCGAAAATCACTAAGCGTGGAATGGAAGTGCTTACTGAATTGTTAAGCGATAAAAATATCGCACGTGGCACGGCCGGTGCTGACGTGGACATTTTTAAATAAATATTTAATAATTTTTTTGATAATTCTCATAATTTTTTTTCCCTTTTCTTTCCCTCTTCTATTTGCAACTAGCCGGCCGTGGTGGGACGACTAGCCTTGCTTAGGGGAGGGCAAGCACAGGCAAGGCCGACCCTCGGCCAGGTCAAGGTAGCCTTGCCAGGCGTCGCCTAGGTGGGGATGAGGCCTAACGAGGTTGTCCTTGCTTGGCCAAAGTCACCTTGCATGGTCGAGGTTGTGAAGAGGCCTCGCCAACGTGCCTTTAGTAGTTACTAGACACTTGCCCCTCCACTTTGTCTTTCACCATTCGTGAATGTCATGGGTCGGCCTCAGTGGCAGTAATGGAGGTCACCCGCGTCTCTAGATTTGGCAACGTCGACCCTCCCTAAGGCTAGGGAGGCCTTGCTGAGCGAGGCCACCCTGGCCTGGGCAAAGGTTAGCCTTGCTAGATATGGTGAGGCTCGCCTTCATTGTTGCTTGCCCTCGGGTTGGCAAGGGCATGCGATTGACCACTTGCAACTAGAAGAGGGAATGAAAACAGAAAGGAAAAAAAAAGAAAAGTTAAAACAATATTAAATATTTTAAAAATTATTTAAAAATATCACGTCAATACCGGCCGTGTTACTTGGGACAGTTGGTGTCCACGCTAGCAATTTCTAGCAAAATTGACTAGATGGGCTTAATTGACACAAATGCAAAAGGTTTAGGATTAACTTAACACCAAGAAAAGGTTTAGATTGATTGGCACAAATGTAATAGGTTTAGGATTTTTTTTTTTGACATTTTTCCCTTGCTTTCGGCTTTTGCTGAGTCGAGTTCTTCAATAATGCTGTGAATTATTTTACACTTCATGAAGGTGGTAACGCTGATCCGATTTGGTTTTAACATACTTGAATCATCATTGGCATCTACTTGATCGATTATAAACTTTTAGAATACGGGCATCAATCCAGTGGCGTAGACACATCGTCTAACAAGATAATGATACAGTCCATATCATAATTTATTCTTTTGTATCATGGACAATAACTTGGATTCGTCCTGCTATCAGTTTTTTTTTTGTCGAAACGAGCATCTTCATTTCATATTAAAAAGGAAGTATATAACTTCAAGATAGAAGCAAATCCTACAAAGCAACTTGAAACGTAAATCAACTTGCTATTGCTTGCAAAGACTAGCCCATTCTTCGAAGACGGATCTGTAGCAGCATCAAAGCTCGTACAGCGGCCAATCACCGAATTTCGCATGGTCGGTGATGAGCGCACACCGAGAAATTCTTCTTCAACAACAACGGTTTTGCCAAAAGGCAATGCGCGCCAAACTTCGGCGTCCCCAGCACCATCACCGTGTGAAGAACACAACACCACCAATGGGTTGTAGGAATACAAAGAACATCTTAAAAAACCCAGATCTATTTCTAGAACGGGATAGAATAGCACCCAAATCTAAATCTAACTCTAAATCGGGAGAGAAAAACTGCAAACTAAGTAGCAAATGATCACAAAAACAGATAGGCCGTTCACACACAGGACGGAGAACCTAAAAGACCGAGAAACAACAGAAACAAAGAAAGAAAGAGTAGCCCTTAAACCAGAACGAATAGAGCAGTTGCCGGCAACACTGGTGGACAAGCTGGGACCGTCGAGGCTGGCGTCAGGTCTGCAACAAGCTGCACCGAGAGGAAACCACGAGCAAGAGGAACAGCAGTGGGCAGAAACGGGAGAAACTCTTCCCGTTCTCCGGATGCTACTGCAGGTGAGGGTAGGGGGAGAGAGGGGAAATCGTAGACCGCAGATGAGGGTAAGGAGGGGGGGGGGGGGGGCGAGAGGGAGAGAGAGGGAGAGCCCCTCTCCCTCCCTCGGAGGTCTGCTTCAGAAAATAGGGAGGGCTGGGCGGCGGGTGCAGAGAGAAACCCCACCTCTCTCACTACCTTCAAAAGTGTGATTAAAAATTAAAAGTTTTATGTGGTTAAATGTAGTAAATATTGATATATGCATATCAGTTGCGATCGAGACAAGCAAGGAACTGACAGGTGACGGGTATCCACCTCTGCTGGAAGGAAGAAACGGCCCCTTTTTTTTTTTTTGTCTTCTCCAAATTAGGCTTTAAAAAAAATTAACCAATTTTAGGGAAAAAATTACCAAAATGGGGCCCGCACGGTAGTCTTAGTGCTACACGGCCCCATCTGGCAGTCATAGTGCCGGACACGGCCCATTCTGCATTAGGTTGCCGTGCGGGCCCTGTGCTGCAGCCCAAATGCTGCACGGGCCCGTGCTATAGTAGCCCATCCTTGGTTTTTTTTTTTTGCTTTCTAAAATGTAATTTCATCTTTTTTGTCTTTATAACATTTATGTTTTAAATTATTTTAATTTATAAACATTTATGTTATAAATTATTTTATATAAATTTATAAATACATATTTTAATTTTTTTTATATTTATAACTTTTAAATTATTTTACATTTATAAATTTATATAAATTTGTAAATATAATTTTTTTACATTTGAAGCTTATTTTTATAACCTAATTATCAATCATTAATGAAAATTTTATTTAGATATATCTAATTAATATTTTAGAATGTAAATAATTAATAAAAAATATTCATAAAATAAAGTTGGTAAGATACAGGGTCATGATATGTCTCCACGATACCCTACAACATTTGCGTTTCCAATTCTATGTTATATTTCCTAAAAAATTTGAGGCTTTTATAACGTAGAATTAAAAACGTGTTTTTTGTATATAAAAAAACAAAAGGATATAAAAAAGAACAGAAAAAAAATAAAAAAATGAAACAATCATTTCATTTCTATTTCACCTAATTCTTTTAGCTATTATTTCGCAACGGATTTCTACTATTACAATTTCTTGTAATCTACATATGTCATCTTTTTTATTAATTATTACATACTAAATAAATTAATTACATTACATTAACAATTTTTCAATTTATTATTGATAATTATATTATAAAATAATGTCAAAAGAAAAAAAATTATATTTATAAATTTATATAAATATCAATGTTAGAAATATAAAATAATTAGAAAATTTCATAAATATAATAATTAAAGAGAAAATGTTATAAATATAAAATAAATTAGAAAAAAATTACATTTACAAATTTATATAAAAATTGTTATAAATATAAAAAAATAATTTAGAAAAATAAAATTTACAAATTTATATAAATAAAAATAAATAAAAATAGAAATGTTATAAATATATAAAATAAATTTAGGAAAAAATTATATTTACAAATTTATATAAATATAAATGTTAGAGATATAAAATAATTAAAGAAAAAATGATATAAATATAAATAATTAAAAGTGCAAATGTTATAAATATAAAAAAAGAAATTTAGGAAAAAAATTACATCTAAAAATTATATAAATATAAAAAATTTTATAAATTTCAAATTTACATAAATATAAATTTATAAATAGAAAATAATAAAAAATGTTATAAATAAAAAAAATAAATTTAGAAAAAAATTATATTTATCCGTGCGACAGTTTAACCACAGCACAAAATAAAATATTCATAAAATAAATTGGTAAGATATATGGTGATAATTATTTAAGGATATATTAGTTACATATATCTTAATAAATTTTTAATTAATATTGATAATTATGTTATAAAATTGGCTTCAAAAGGAAAAAAAGTTAGATTTACAAAGTTATATAAATATACATGATATAAATATAAAATAATTAAAGACACAAATTTTATAAATATAAAAAAGAATTTTTTTAAAAAAATTAGATTTACAAATTTATATAAATAAAAATGTTATGAATATAAAATAATTAAAAATAAAAATTTTATAAATATAAAAAATGAAATTTTAAAAAATTATATTTACAAATTTATATAAAATAATTAAAAAAACACAAATATTATAAATAAAAAATTGAAATTATAAAAAAAAGCCTAGGGATGGCTACTGCCACACAGAGCCTTCGCGGTAGCCTAAGTGCTAAATGGGCCGTGTTTGGCACTAAAGAGTGCTGAATGAGGCCTGTTTAGAACTATGACCGCCGGATGGGGCTCGTGCTGGTACTATTGCCGCGCGGGCCCCATTTTGGTATTATATTTTTTTTGTGCCAATTGATAAAATTTTTTTAAAGCCTAATTTGGAAAAAAGCCCCAAAGCAACGCGACCATATAGCCATTCATTTCCAACACCTGACCGACATCGCGAGGCCGAGCTCGACATCTCAGACGACCGCACTTATGAGCCTATCCACGATTTGGACGAGCGAGCGCTCTCTAAACCCCGTCAAGCGTTGCATCTTCTCGTGCGTGTTGCACAGCGGCTGCTCAATACAATGGCTTGCGGGTTTATGATTCCGCCTCTATCGTGACGAATCGGGGGTGCTTGCGTTGTCATCAGCACGGAACAAGCCGTTAAAGCCAAGTATTCTCTGTTGACGATAACGTCAGAAGATTCGATGACGCCGATGTGATTAAACTGAGGGAACAGAATCCAGCTCTTCTCATTCCCATTGTGAATTTGTTGTATGGACGCTAACATACCATACGTGCCGCAGTAGAAACAGAAACTGTCCAGCGTGACGACGTCGTTCCATGCAACCAGAATTTTCTCTAATGATAATCTCCCTCGAGACGATTTTACTCATGAACATAAACGCGTTATGGCAGCCAATCCGAGCTCCGGAGGAGAAGCAATCAAAGCGAAAGCAGCGGGCGAGTCTCTCGCTGTTGTGTGGTAAAGAAGCTTCTGCTTCTGATGCATGGTGGGTTTGTGAGAATGATGACCTTCGTTGATGGAACCAAAGTGTTTGGTGCGTTCGAGGGAAAGTAAACTTTGGGATACAAGAATCCACTCACCAAGGTATGAAAAGGAAATGCTTACAAATGAGTTGCGTAAAGAATTCAGTACCAACGAATGGTATAAAGAAGCGAAGGATGCCTTGCTGAGAAGAATTCTCATATATCATCACTTCAAATCTTCCTCCTTACGATAGGGAATGGATCTCCCATTAGAGATGAGCACGATTCCATTTTAACTCGGAAACTTGATCGAATGGGTCCTCAGTTCCTTGGGTTGAAACGAACCGGACCGGACCAAAACATCGTTTTGCGCGTACCCACGATCGAAACCCTGTACCTAGTAGCTCTTAAGAACAAGCAAAGAGGCCAACGGTGTCACATATGCGATGTTCTCATGCAAACTAAGAATGCTAATTTGATATAAGTGGGCTCGGATCAGTGATTACTCGAGATCGAACTTAACCAACCTTCTGGAACACTCATACGTTATCGAGTCGAGTAATTCGGCTCTTTGCGCGCAAGACTATCGAAAGAAGGAAGCTTTGGATATTTTGGAAGGAGGGAAAATTATACAAACAAGTCATAGATTTTTTTTTTTATTTGTGGTACTTCAATCATTTGCCAAATTTTTGGCTCCTGCTGGCCTAACATGAACTTTTTTAAATAATATTTGAGATTTCCAAAAAAAAGTTCTTTTTTCTTTTGCCTATTATTTTTTTTATTTTTTGCTTTTTTTTTTTTTTCTAGAATTAGGGCCATCGTGGCCCTGGCTCAGAGCCGCGAGGGGTTGGGTGGTCGAGCCCTCGTCGGCCCTAAGTGGAGGGGGAAAATTGAAGAAAGAAAAGAAAATGGATATAAAAAAATGAAAATTCAAAAGAAATGATTACAATATTATTTAAAAACATCCTACATTAGGCGTCGATTGGCCAAATTGGGCAATGGGTTAAATTGGCAAACAGAAAAGGCTTAGTATTGAATTAGTCATAATTACAATATGTTTTTGTAACTTTTTTTTGGTAATTCTCGACCTTGGAAGGACCGTGTGAGATTTGGTGGGAATAATATTTCAATGCCCCATTTCCTTGGCGAGCTGGATTAGCAACGACGTGTGGAACTTTGAAACCTACACAGAAATTTGACCGATAGGGATGGACGCACCTTTGTAAAAAGTGACCTCACTAGTTTCCAATACCACACATCGATATTTTGTGGGACCACTTCCATCTTATTTTATAGCTGTAAGCTGCCCGGACGGAGGAGTGCTTTTGATACCACGTAAGATTCGGTGGGAGAGACATTTCAACGCCCCCGAAATTCAAACCACAGTTTAAATGTTCAAGGGTACTATACCAATTTGGCCATTGGCAATCCAAATTCAACCCTAACCTTGCTATATCCACGTGCTACTCGCTCCCTCGCATCGCTCCCTCGCTCATACCCCAACTTCGCAAGAATTAAATGGGCTAGGGCCCATTCGTTGAATTCGGGCGAGTCGCAGGTGTGAACGGTATTGCGCCGTAAAATGGCTGTCCTTTAACGCGGCTTAATAAGTCAAGGGACGCGCAGCAGCACGACGGTTACGTACCCCGCATTCTCTGCGTGTGTTGACCTTGACCTTCACACATCACACATGCAATAACTTTGCTTGGACTCGGTTTTAGAACAAAAGACCAATAAAACTACAGAAGGGACAATGGTTTAAGACTTTCGTATGTCTATATGCGTCTTTGACCGGTGATAGATCCTTCGACCGAAGAAAATTATCCAAAAATCTAAACCTATTTATACGATGGCCAATTTCAGTCATAAACTTTTCAATTGTACCATATGGTGCTGAAAACAAGTTAAAAAAAATAGGTTTTTCGATGCTTGATAATGGGTGAAGTTACCAAATGTATTCTGCATGGTTAAAAATGGCATGTGACGATTGAAAAAGCCGAATCGACATCATCTTCTTGATTATGTAATTCCTTAAAATAATAAGAATTACAAAGACATTGGGAAGAATTAGGAAATCATATTTTTAAATACTGCCTTTTGAGAACGTAGAAGAAAATGAGCAATAATGAAGTATATTAAGAGAAGGTAGACAAAATTTACGGAGCAAACATACGAGAAATTATCGACAAAAATAAACAGTCGACGAGAGATAGAACTAGGACATAAATCGACCCATCCTTCTCACATGGACGCGCAACGAAACAACTAGAAAATGATTTTTTCTTCTGGTCAGGAGGGGAATTCGTTTTTCCCGATCTAAGCTTGTTGGTTTAAATCCATGAAAAACCAATTTCTATTTCCATTGATCAACTGGTTTTTCATAAGTCCAAACCGATTTGCGAAAATGGTTTTTCATCGACCGAACTAACCCATAAACCAAGTTCCGTATTAATTCCATACATCCCTCTCTTCTCTAAACAGTTTTAAGTTTAATATCCATGAAAGCACCTTCTGTGATAGAGAATCTATATCCGCTTATTGTATTTAGGGATTTTCTTATACAAATACTCACAATACCAAATATAGCATAATCGAATCGTAGAAGCTAAGCATGACATGTTCTTCGTGGAATACCCGACTATATATCAAGAGGTGATGGCCGGTGTTAGTTCCCTTTAGTATAAATTCATGTCATCTACATCTCTCTAATCTTACTTAAGAAAGCAAACAATTGTGGTCCAAACCCTTACCTCACGCGACAAGCTATTCCCCAAACACAAGTCGTATCGACCATCGATTGTCAAGCACTGTGAAATTTCTTGGTTCACTCTATAATCGGAATACTATGTGTAGCGTAATTGGTTAGGTGAACGGAAACATAATTTGTTCTAAAACTAACTTTGAAAAACTCTCGGAAAAGGCAATCCTAAAAGCGCCAGGAGATTTTTTAAGTTCCAAACAAAAAAAATTGGATTTGAACCCTTTTTTAGCCATTGAAAGGACTAAATACGAGGATATATATATATATATATATATATTCATATATGATTAAAGAGGCCCAACTACCTTAAGATCTATAAAACACCTTACAAGTCTTATGAACCGGTCAGTCCAAGATTTTTTCTATGGCAAGCGCCCAACGGTGACAGTTTTGCACGCATTTCATGGGATTGTGAGAGATGGCCCTTCATTGTCCGCTGGAAATCCTCCGACCCTCCAATAACTACAAAATCCAAACTATGATGGTGGTCTTCAAGCCACTAATATTTTACCAGTCAAAGTTTGTAATTTCAAAAGTCTAAGAAAAATCCAAAATTTTTTTGCCTAATAAGTACTCGACAAAGACAACTTTCCCTCTATTTCTTACATTGTTTGTTCTCCATACCATAACCAATTTTCATATTTCTTAACAACCTCCTAAAGCAATGATCAAGTGAAAATTAGGTAGTGCTTAGTTAACAATTGTGCTAAAAGTTGGACATATTAATATTTAATGTTATTAAGCGCATTTGATAACCTCCGAAACATCTACTTAATTGATTGTTTTAAGTGGAAAATCACTGAATGCGGGTTCGAAGAAAGTGCTTAATTTAATCGATTATGTAATAAAATATTCCATTAAAATTAAAATGTTTCCAATTATATAAAGGCCAATTCGAGCCTAAGCCTATGTCAATCGGAGTCAACAATAAGCAAATCACGACCAAGTCCATTCTTCACTGTGGAGAACGAGGATTAGTGAGCTTGTTCCATTCTTAGTTGCGTAAACTGAAAAAAAGGTTGAAAAAAGAGAGGGGGAGAGTCTTGAACCAAACAGAAATTAGAAGCTCATCTTCCTTATCCATTAGGATGAATTTGTCTTTGCTGCAGCCAATCACTCTTTTTTTTTTCCTTTTTGATAAGCGAAAATTTAGGCGCAAAAAATCTGGAGTCATAAATGAGGCGAAACACACATGCTCGACGGACAGGGGCGACATGCATATAGAGGGCTTGAGGCGCGTCAAAGGAGAAGGTCTAGACAACCTCATCTTTAGAGTAAAATAGAATTTTATGCACGTTATCTCTGTTCCTCGAGCAGATAAGTCACCACGTGTCGAGGTAGGATATCGCTCCCCATTATGTCGATCCCCGATTTAATCGGGAATACATTTTTTGGCTGCTCTCTCTTAGCCTAATTTGACTTTGTTAAGGCAAACTTGATCCTCAAAAAAACAGGAATTGCGAATGATCTTTTCTTACAGTGGGGCCGCCTACTTGCAGCCGAACCGAATCGGGCTTTCGGACGACGACGTTCCCCAACGGCCGTTCCTTGTCATTGGCCTTTAACGAACTTGGCCGACCAAAATGCCACGGAACAAAGACGGCGACTTTTTACCGCGGCCCGCCACGTGCGATGACAGCCGCCAGCCGCCTACGTGGTCTCGTCTGTCCTAACTTCAATTTTTTTTTTATTTCTCAATCTGCCGTTAAAAAAATCACCCAATGGAAAACACTGATAAGCCTTCGTCTTTGTTGAACAAGGCGTGGAAATGTCAAAGCCCCGCAACGAGTCTGGGCCGTTCGAATCGCTTTAGTAAAAATGGAGAAATCCCCAGGAAATTGTGAGTTGAAGTATGAACGACGCTGCTCAGAGGCCTCCTGTCACACAGCTCCCACCGATCTTTGAACTTTGAAAAGTGAGGATCTTTTTCGTTTTTTGCTTCTGGGTTATCCTGGGAAACTTTGAAAAAGTTGAGTTGAGTTGAATCTCTCCCTCACGAGCGTAGAATAAAAGAAACGCTGCGAAGACTCTCTCAAATTCTCTCTCTGTGTGTGGAATTTTGAGTCAAAACCCAGAAACACTTCATTGGTAAGCCATTCAAAAGCAAGTGCCGAGTGATGCGAAGCTGAAGCGAAGAAAAGAAAGGAAGCATCTTTCTTTTTTGCTCTGATGCCTCAGATGATGGACCCGCAGTCGGCCGCGAACAAGGCGGTGTCGGTGATCGGGTTCGGGTACGACATCACGACCGACGTCCGGCTGAATTCCTGCAAACCGGGTCGTTCGGGGTCGAGATTGATCGAGCTCGAGGCGAGAGAGGTCAGAGACCTCGTGGTCCCTGGTGGGGTGGTCGTCAACGACGTGCCCACCTGCATCAAGTGCGATAAGGGCGAGCGCACCAGGTTTCGCTCCGACGTGCTCTCGTTTAATAAGGTGAAATAAAAATGGGGTCTTTGTTTTTTTTTTATTCTTCATGACTCTGCTGGTGAAGTGATGAATTTGAGTTTCAGTGATGATTTGAACTTGTTGAGTTCTTTATTTTTCGTGAGAAGTGCATACACGTCCTTCTGCTCATATTTTGTCATGTTGAAGAATCATGATTCGGGTGGCCGGCCTTTCACCGGAGCGCCAAACTTGTTTCGCGAATGTTGGCTGGGGATCGCCACTGTTGAAGTGATGACTAATATTAAGGGCGTGTATGGATAGATTGTCGTTTGTGCGAATCAAGTAGAATTAGCTTTTAGTTGGGGCTGGTCAACATGACGATCATCTGACCATTTGTAATACTTCTAGCTTTCGAAAATTAATGATAGTGCAAGAGCATTCTCTCGAAAGAAATGTGACTAAATAGTCAGGTCCTGCCATGGAATTTTAATTGGACTGGAAAGAAGAAAAATTTTGCCTGCCTTCATGTCATTTTTGGGACTGTGACTACTATTAAGTCTGGTTTTCACAAGATGGTGCCTTTTGATCTTGAGGGGTTGCAATTGATTGTGAATAAGTGTCGCTTGGAGAAAAAGGAATAACCAAAAAAACTGAATTTTCGGGACCAACGTTAAACAACTGTTGTAGGACAGCTGATTTACTCAATCTGCGAATCAGTAAATTTATGTCCTGCCTGAGGTCATTGCTTGACATAATGACGTAACAATGGTGCAATTTTCTTTACATTACTTACTAATACTGTCAAGCTTGCTGTCGCAAATCTCCTAGTGAGAACCATTAAGAACGACGACCTAGTTAATGACTTACCATTAAGAATGACGACCTAGTTAATGACTTATCATTTCGCATTTTGGTCTTGTGGTGTAATATTATAGTAAGAGTGACGCAGTGGTGGAGGAAACCGATTTTAGCATCGCTACCATCGAAGCATGAACAGTATTTCACTTTCATGTTGATTTCTGACCTCGCAATGCTGTTGCACTGAGGTAGTGCCCTTAGGTTGGCTGTTGCATTCTGTTTCGTAAGCCATTCGCCTTCTCTATAATTGCAGATGTCGGAGCATTTCAATCAGGAACTTTCTTTATCTGGTAAAATACCTTCAGGCATATTCAATACCATGTTCGACTTTAGGGGCTGCTGGCAGAAGGATGCATCAGCTGTAAAAAGCCTTGCGTTGGATGGTTTGTTCATGACCCTCTACAGCATTGAGTTGGAAAGATCTCTGATAACGCTTTCTGAGCAAGTCAAACTAGAAGTGCCCAATTCGTGGGACCCCCCCGCCCTTGCCGGGTAAGGTTTTAATCCACATTAGATTGCTTTGGCACCCTCTAATTCAAAAGTATCAAAAGACTTTCTCATAACATAGATGTTGCCAGTGTTTGACGACATTATTTTCCAGATTTATTGAGAAATACGGTACTCATATTGTGGTCGGGGTAAAGATGGGAGGTAAAGATGCAGTTCACGTGAAGCAGTTGCAGAACTCACATCTTCAGCCCCCTGACATTCAGAACTACCTGAAGCAATTAGCTGATCAGAGATTTTCTGAAGATACTAATGGAACTTTGTTAGCAGATCGTGCTCAATTATCAGCCAAATTGAAGGTACACCGAAACTTTTGAATCAACATGACTGTCTTCAAGTATTTCCATTATGAAGTGATGATTAAATGCATCTCCTGGAGCACCAGAAGGATGAAAGTGCTTTCTTATGGAATGTTGGCCCTCTGTGAGAAATCGACCAATATTGTATAATTGAACTTCTTCGTTTTCGGACTATGATGATGTTTTTCATTAGCTTAAGTGTACGTATGTGAAGAAGGACGTTGGTGAGAAAGTTGTTGCTTAGACATCGAGTTGCTTTAGTATTGACTTCCTTGTTTTCTTTAATTTCCTCTGAATTTGATTGCATTGAGGCAGTGCAGTGCAAGACATAATCTCTGCCTTACTTTTTCTGGACCAATAGTGCTCTCTTAAAGCATATTGATTTCCCTGGCAAGTTATGGTTACTTATGGGTAATATGCATCACTGACCTCATTTTGTTGCTAAAAGGTTCACCAGAATGCTTTGTGCAGTATCATGGTTTGCTATTCTGAGTGCTTCGCATATATCTCCAGAAATCTTAGGTGGTAATCCGACCCTATCCTAGCTTAATGATCATATATGGTTTTGCAGGGTGAAGACCTTATGCCTGGGAATTTCCATCCATTATATGTTAGGTCGCATATTGTTACTCCTTCAAAAAACAATGTAAGCATTTCTGTACTTTTGTCGAAGATCATGTCCAGAGCTGCACTCACTGAACAGTTTCCCTTAAAAAGAACAAGGTTTCTGTTGTTCTTGTGTTCATTAACATCTCTAATTCTCATGTAGGACGTTGTGAGTATATGCGTCAGGAGGGGAGGAATTGATTTGGGTCAAAGTCATAACCAGTGGCTCTCGACAATATCTCAGTCTCCCAATGTTATATCAATGTCCTTTGTGCCTATAACTTCTCTGCTGACTGGCGTACGAGGAAATGGATTTCTAGGCCATGCAATCAATCTGTACCTCCGATGTGTGTATCCTTCTCTATATTCTTAGCCTATTATTATGTCTTTTAAAGAGTAGTGGACCCATGTTTTTAGTCATGTCCTTGGCCTGGTGGCAACTGGCCACTGAACCATTCAACTGATTTTGAGCTGAATTACAGTATTGTTCATCTGCTGCCATTCATTGTGTTTGGTTTCATCCTTTTCACTTCTATGTGGTGTTGTTAATCTTGTTATGGTTTTTCAGAAGGTTGTGTTTGCTTGATTTTTACTATTGTGTGTCCGCGAAAGTCTTTCACATGCTACGTCATCTACCACTGATTTGCTCGGCAGTGCTTCTGGTCAGTTTAACTGAATCCTTGTTTTACTTTTGCTAAATCGTTCAGACAAGCCGCCTATAGAGGAGCTCCATCAATTTCTAGAGTTCCAGTTGCCTCGGCAATGGGCCCCTGTATATGCTGATCTTCCCCTTGGACCAAGAAGGAGAAAGCACCAATCTCCATCACTTCAGTTCACTTTTATGGGTCCTAAGCTCTATGTTAATACCTTTCAGGTAATTCATTCTGCAAAAAGTATACAAATGTGGCGCATGCCTAAATTCCAAAATTTGAGTTTCATGCATGCAGGATGCCTCTTCATAGTAGAAGCATGCATTGTGAGAGCGGAGACTAGTTAAGTCTGTACATGACGACATGGCATTGTGCAATTTCATGTGTTGCTCTGTGCCTCCTTTTATGGATGTTTAACGTAGTTTCCACAAATTTTTCTCGTTGGTCCATTGCATCTAAGTCTTGATGAGAAGCCTGATAAAGATGTTGCTTTTTATTCCTTCTCCAACTCGAGCCTCTTGAAACAATGAATCACTTTAGACAGTGTCCTTATGTTTGTCCACCTACCTTGCTTTCAATTTATGTTGATTCTTTAGTTGGTGCTTTTGATTATTTTTATATTCATGAAGGTCGTAACGCTGAGCCGATTTGGATTTGACATACTTGAATCATCATTGGCATCACTTTACATCATTGCAAAATGAGGATCCTAGCATAGCACTACCAGTTCATCATCTTGATTTTGAATCTGCTTACTTTGAGACTGCAAAATTTGGCAATCGCATCTCTATTATGACTTTTACAGCTAAATGATATGCAATAATCCAGTGGTGTAGACATATTTGTATCATGGACAATAACTTGGATTGTCCTGCTATTAATTATGTGATTAATGTAGCGAATATATGTATTGTGATTTTGAATAAATATAAGCAACAGTAAACTACTACATTTGCTCAATGGCGTGTCTAACTTGCAACTTGCAGGTGGACACTGGAAACCGACCAGTGACAGGTATTCGCCTGTACCTGGAAGGGAAGAAAAGTGACCATCTAGCCATCCATCTCCAACACCTGACGAATCTCCCCAACACCTTGAGATCTCGGATGACCACACTATGAGCCTACCCATATTCCAGAATGAACGAGCCTTCTTCGAACCTGTCAAGTGGAGCATCTTCTCGCATGTGTGCACGGCTGCTGTGCAATATGATGGCTCGCGGATCGATGATTCGGCCTCTATCATGACGAAGGCCTGGTTGAAGTTAAGGTCTAGGCATGAAGAAGGTTCTGTTCCTAAGGTTAGGATTCTCTATGGTGGCGTCTGCAAAGATCGGAGATCCGAATGGGATGGACCATCGAGTATATCACGTTAAATCGGGGGGTTCTCGTTAATCAGCACGAGGTTCAGCGCGGGGACTGAATCCAATCCCACCGGAGAGGCCAGCGAAGGTGAATTTGAACTCGGCGGTTTATGGGGGCCGCCATTGCCGTTGAAGATGACGAGAATGACGAATTTTGTTGACACGAAAGAAATGGTGAGGGGCCCGGAAGACCTCCTGGGTATTGGGTGGTGACCGGAGCCAAGCTGTGTATAGAAGGGGAAGGATTTCAGTCAAGGCCAAGTATTCTTTGTTGACGATAATGTCGGAAGAGTCAATGAGCCTAATGTGATTAAACTGAGTGACAGATGCAGTCTTTATTACTCCTATCCCAGTGTAAATTTGTTCAATGTACGTTTAGATAAGATGTGCTGCAAGAGAAGCAGTCCGGCATGAAGTTGTTTTCATTGCATTCATATTTATCTTGTTTCGAGAAGATTTGTTGTTCCGATTTAATGATTTACACCATCTCATGATTAGCAGCAATTACATCGCTTTAAAAATCTTCCAGAGAGCAGCAGAGACGAGAGAAATTTCAACCATCACTTGGTATTGGACCATAGAAGCAGCAGAGACAAATTTAAAAAGAATCTGCCATGAGCTTTCAGCTTCAACTTATGATCCACTCAGGACATAAGAATACAATGATGTGGCTTGGCCGGAACAAAATCGAGAAGCATGTCTCTGAGATTCTAGTTTCACCAATAATCCCACATGAAACAAGAACCGTCCTAAAATGATGGAATCTATGGTGTCTTTATGATAATCTCTCTCGAGACTATTTTACATATGAACTGAACTCGTTATGGCAGTCGATGCAAAAGCGGAGGTTTTCTTCACCCTAATAGGGCTCCAGGAGGAGAAGCAATCAAAGCAAAAGCCACTGCAAGTTTCTCGCTATGGTGGTTAAAGAAGCTTCTCCTTCTCACTTCTTTCTACATCATGCAGATCCATCTCCACCATAGGCACATACCCGGCTTCTATCATAAGCTCACTCAGGTCGTCAAGCTTTGCATATATCTCCTTGGCCCTCGGATGCTTCTATCTCCTACTATAAAGGTGTAAACCTTGTCCTTCAACTCGACCCAGCTCGTTCCTGGTTCTTCTTTCACTTTGCTGTTTTTCATGAGTCGCCTCACTTCAGCAACGTTTCCCCACATTCCAGCGGATGCATATATATTCGATAGAAGAACATGGGTCCCTGAGTTCTCTGGATCAAGAACAATAAAAATCTCCGCTGCCCGTTTCCAAGCTCGACATTCTTATGGATCTCGCGTAGCACCAAGAATTGCCCCCAAAACATGGCCATTAGCTTGAAATGGCATTTGTTTCGATGAGTTCCACCGCTTCCTCTAATTTACCTGCTCGACCCAGAATATCAATCATTGCAAGCGTAATGTTCTTGTGTAGGTTGATGGCGAACAACTCCTCCATGGATTGAAACTAGCGTTCAGCTTTATATACCAGGCCTGCGTGATTGCATGCACAGAGGACGCTGAGCAAAGTTATATGATTAGGCACAACCCCATACCTCCAGCATTTGATCAAACAATTGCAAGGCCTCTTTTCCATGTCCATGCTGGGCGAATCAACCAATCATTGCTGACCAAGAAACTATTCCTCTGTCAGGTATCTCATCAAAAGCACAAATAGCATCATGCTGCTGCACACTTTGCATACATGTTAACCAGAGAGTTCCCTGCAAAAACGTCTGACATGAACCCAACTTCAGGACATGAACATGTGCCTGTTTCCCTGCTCGTATGCCGAAATTTGCACATGCATTTAAAAGAGAACTGCAAACAAATGGATCGGGCTTGAGGCCTCTGCGTTGAACTTCCAGGTATAGCTTTACAGCTTCTTCGCCTTGTCCACATTGTGCATAAGCAGCAATCATAGATGTGAGAGCCACTAAATCTCCAGCGGCACAAATCTTGAAAGCTCTCGCTTCTTCTCCTGTGTTCCCGCACTTACTGTATGCATCGATGAGGCTTGTTGCCACTTGACTATCATTATCAAAACCCAATTTTAAAGAAAGGGCATGAACCTGCATAGAAAAATCAATAGCCTGCATGCTGGTGGCTGACTTAAGAATGACTGATAGAGTCGTCTGGTTAAAACCTATCTCATTTTTGTATGTCTCAGCAAAGAGGGACACAGCTTGTACATCCTCTCCGTTTTGTGAATATCCAGAAATTAGAGCATTCAATGCAATTAAGTCCTTCTGTGCCATCGAATCGAAGGCCATTCTTGCATCTTCCATTAAGGTACATTTAGAGTACATATCGATGAGTCCGCCCTGACAAAACTATCTGCCTTTATGTCAAGCTTCATACAATGGTGTGCAACTGTCTGGCCAAATAATTTAGCTCCATACCAGCACAAGCTTAAGAGCACTTGACAAGGTGAACAAATTTGGAAATATTCCCGATCTATTCATCTCCATATATAATTTCAAAGCTGATGGTTTTGCTCATGGAGGACGCATCCAGCAATTATAGCATTCCAAGAGACAATATCAGGTTGAGTTATCTCCTCGAAGGCATTTATTGCATCATCAAGGTCCCCTGCTTTTGCATACATATCAACAAGTGCATTTTCCGAGAAACGGTCTGATTCATATCCAAGCTTTATCAAATATCCATGAGCATACCTCCCTTGACTACAATCCCCCAAACCTGCACACGCATTTAATATGGAAGACAGACTAAACTCGCTTGGTTCTTGTCCCACTTAAGATCATCTCGTCAAACATTTCCTTTGCCTCACTGAAAAAGTCACTCTGCACGTAAGAGGAGATCAAGCCATTCCATGAAACAACATTCTTCACGTGAATCGAGTAGAAAACCCTTCTTGAATCCCCAAACTCTCCACATTTTGCATACATGACAACTAAGCCATTTGCAACAAACTCATCCGAGTCATAACCAGTCACCACCACAACCCCATGTACCTGCTTCCCCATCACACAAATCCACTCTAATGAGCACGATTTCAGAACAGTAGGGAAAGTAAACTCATTGCCCTTAACACCCATTCCATGCATTTCACGATAGGCCAAAATGGCCTCAAGTCCATGCTCATTTTGAGCGTACCCAGATATCAAAGCAGACCAAGACACCAAGTCGGTTCCGGACATTCGTCGACCAGCTTCCGGGCATACCCGAAATCGCCACACTTCGAGTACAATGTAATCAGATGGATACGGAGCTTCGGGTCCTCGGACAAACCGAATTGGTCAACTGGGTATGAGTCAACCTGCCCTGAACTAGAGATTTGGACGCGCAACATTGCGATAGCAGCTTGGAGTAGTATGAGGAGGCAAGCAGGGCACTGCCCTCGGTTTGCGAATTCTGGACGAATCCGGAGTACGCACGGAGGGATTTGGAGAGTTGAGGAAACGGTTCGAGAGAGCAGTGGGTTCAAATGGCAGGTAAAGTCGTGACAGAGGATCCATTCTGGTCATTCGTACGGGGAAAGCACCGGCGTTTGAGGTGGCCAGTTAACGAGATGTCTGGTCAGTCTCGGATGATTCGAACCTCAAAGAAAGCTTTTGAATAGCTCCGAAGATCAAGCCCAGAAGCGGCGGGGGAGAAGGCGGCCTTCGGGATCAGGTTTCGAACTCAAAGATCCCGCGGTGATCTCTCCGAGGACGAACGCTCCCATGGGTCGTCATTCAAGCTAATTTTCATGGCCATTTTCCGTCCAAAACATAAAGAGTTACGACGACATTAATCCATCCTCGGTTTCGGAGATTAAGGTTAGCCGCCGAAATGCAGTAGAAAACACCTCTTTGCTAACATAGAGGTATGTATGGAGCCATTACATAACACGATGCAAAACTTACGGAGATGACAAATTAAAATTTTCAATACTTTGTATTTTGTGTAACGTGTAATATCCATTCATAAATTTTAAATTTTTTTAATATGATCCAGATCTAGTGATATATATTCAATTTTTATAAATATTCAATATCATTCAATAGTTTAAGTTAACATAATTAGTCAATGTGATTTTTCAATTCATTAAGCTTAAACGGCGAATAAAAAAGAAGTTGTAAAAATATTTATCTTTAATCAAGAAAAGGAAATTGAAAAGGGGATATCATCATAAAGAAAAAAACTCAAACTTGGCCACCGATTTCGAACCCCCCCAACCCAAACCCCAACAAAAAAGAAAAATGAAAAGGGCCACCGACCTAAAAGAAGAAGAAGGGAAGACAGAGGCCAATCTCTTTTCCTCCTCCTCTTTCTACGATGCTCTCAGTACTTTGAAGTGTCTAAGCAAGGCAGAATTCTCCAACTCGAGCAATTTCATCTCAAATTTGTACTGTTTACAACTCGACAAAGACTGTTTCCGCCCTCCGCCGCATCTTCCGTGGACGCGTCTTGCATCGATCCCACCCCCCACCCCGCGGCGGCGGTGCGCCCGTGTCTGATGGTAAAAAGATGAAACTTTCTTGCCGAACGAACGGCCAAACTGAGTTATGATTAGTTCAGTATAATCGTCCTTATATGGGGACCTCTTCAAAGCTCCTTGCACGTAGTCACATAAAAAAATAAAGTTATTTTTTCTTGTTTTAAGGTTGCTGTAATGCCAGCTTGAATCCTTATCTTAAATTCTTTTTGAGGCTTGGAGGCAAAACGAAATAGAGGTATTTTCTTATTTTTTTTTTTCCCTCAAGACACAAACAACCTTCGTCTAGCAACTCAATCAGTCCGACCACATACGAATATGAACTAGAATGTTGATTATACCACAGCACATGTAGAAGGCCAGATGCCCGAAGCCTCGCACAGCAAAAGATTAAAAAGAAAAAGAAAAAGAAAAACGGAATTGAAAAGAGTAACAGAAGATAAAAATCCATAAGCTCCCAGCGAGAAGGAAGGCAGCTCTTAATGAAGACTAGAATCACAACCTCGAAGCATCTCTCCATGGAGACGAAGCCACCATTGACAGTGCCGCTGAAGACCTTGCATCCTCCAGCATGAGAGATACAGAGCTTCATCAATGGCCTACAGATACTTTTTCTGCTTTAACCCAACCTCAAAGCTTCAAGCCAGAGCCATGCAACTTCTCTTCCATGACGCGGTCGATCCTCTCACCCATCTCCGCGCTCATGTAGTTCACCCAATCTCCGACCTCGCCTCTCCTGAAGAACAAGTTGTTCTCTTGTCCGGTCGACAACTTCCCGCTCTTGTTCACCTGCAATGCACTCATGGTGTCGAAGCTACACATCCTCAGTATTCCCTCCAGCGTCCCGTCTCCTCAGTTCTTCTTCGCTGAATGGACACCCCAAGAAATCGGCCAACCTCCTCACTTGAACATGCTGGTCCACTTTCATCTGCTCGTACATTATGAACAGCACCTTCTCGGGCATCTCGAAGCTTGCCTTATGGTAACCCAGCACATGGTCCCAATAAGGCGCAAAAGGGCTTAGCCCTCGGCAAAAACTTGTCGAGGCACTCCTGGATCGGATCTGGCCCTTCTCTTCCGGCCTCATCTTGTTGATGAAGTGCCACATGGAGACGAAGGTGTCCTTGGGGTTCCTGCATAGGTAAACCAGCTTGCAGTTGGAATCCCTCACCGACTGCGGAAGTAAGGAATAAGGCATGTGGGTGGCGAAAAGCCTCGGGGGCGCTAAGGCAGTGAGATCGGGATTTTCTTGCTCGAGATAGAGCGTGAACTCCAATGAGGGCACGAGGTCGTGGGGGTTTTGGGTCAAGAGAGGGTGGTGTTGCTGCGAGTCGGGGTCAGAGTACCTGGCACGGTTCAAAAGAGCGAAGAGGATGGCCATTAGCCAGGTGGTGCCGGATTTTGGGTTGGTGACGAGGAGGATGTCGGAGGATTGAGCTTGGAAGTGGTTTTGGCAAGTGATAATGCCTTTCAAGAGCCAAGAGGGGAACCAGAAGCCCTGGTACAAGCGGAGAGAGGTGGTGACCCAATCTTCTTCTGAAGGGAGCGAGGAGATCAAGTCCTTGAATGCTTGCGGCAAGTCTTCGTCTCGCAAGTACTTTAAATGGGGTGGAGGAGGAGGAGGTTGGCAGCCTTCCATGGTGGCAATGGCGGTGGCGGTGGTGGAGGAGGTGGAGAATGGGAGGGAAGAGTTAGTTGATGTGTAGTGGGACGATGACCTTAAATAGAGGCTTCTTGCATGAGAAAGATCGTTGCTGGGATAAGTTGATTTGCAAAAGATCGTTTACCGATTTCTTTACATTCTTTCTTAACGTGCGATCACGGCTTACTTTAAGCGAGAAAGATACGCGGTAACAGTCATCATGCTATTGGCTGATAATTGTTCGGAATTATTTGTGGCCAACATATAAGAATTTTTCATTTTCTTGATCTGATACAAGTGGAGGCTTCTATCTAGATCAGCTGATGCAGATATGCGGAGGAGGAGAAACCTTTCTGTACCGGGGGAAAGAAACAGATTTGAGGTGTCGGTTTACTTTGCAGAAATTTTAAAGATAATCACTTATATTTTTCAAAAATAATGAACTAAGAATACCTTTATCGTTGACAAAAATTTTTCTACATAAATTGCTACCAACGAGAAAAGTATTTTTCATTGACAGATTGTTTCAAGTAATAATTTATTGAAAAATGATTTTCAAATTATTCGCCTTCCATGAAACAAACAGAGCCTAAGTAACGCAAAAATCCTAATTGTTTAACTTTTGTCAAATTGAGACAAACACGCTTTAAAATTTTCGCAATGAAGTCATTTAACTCATCAGTGATGTTAAGCAAAAAAGAAAAAAGAAAAAAGAACCATTACAGAAGGCCCGAAAAGTCAGAGAAAGAGAAATTAATAATTGAAAAAATCAAGGCGCGCACGACAATAATTTTATTTTTCTATTTTTCTATTTGGAAAATAGGTTTGGAATAGAAATTCATTGGGTAACGCAATTTTAATTTTATTTATTTTTGGGACAAAATTTTGGCCTAAAAATAGGTTTGGAATAAAAATAATAAGTATAAATTTTCTATTCTTTTAATTTTGGAACAGAAATAAAAATTCTTGTCATTGCTCACACTCTCTCTCTCATGTGTAGTCTCCCTCTGTCTCACATCCTAGCGTCGATCACTATTCACCATTCGATGACCATTGTCATCGGTCGCCGATCTTCAATCCTCGGCTTCGCATTTGCCGTTTGCCATCTACCAGCCATTGTCTATTAATCTCCGGCTGCCCTGCATTGGTCGCCAGCTGATGCCCAACGACTGTTAAAATTCGATGCATAATCATAACGAAGTAACACGAGAAAGAGAAATTAAGACACAAGATTTTATTTTGGTTTACCCTTAAAATAGGGTTACAACTTGCAAATAATTCCATTATAATTAGCCCTTCTCATTTCTCGTTATATCTCTCTATTACAAGAAAAGAAAAACATATATAATACTAGTTATTTATGGGCCCAAATCCAACTTATCAATAAAAAATGCAAACTCAAACTATAAAAGCCCTCCAATGTTTGAGGGGTGCTACCTCTTTACCCGTCGCGACAACTCCCCTGGATGTCCACCTGCTCATTGGAACTCGAGATTCCCTTACTTTCTTGTCGGTGGGGAGCATGAACCATACCCCAATAGCAGTCGACAATCGTAGAAATTGTATAATGTTAACAAGCGAATTTCTATTTTGGGAATGAAAATATTTTATCGCTATCAAATCCGTATCTCTACTCAGAACCTCGTCTAAGGAACAGAAATAGAATGGCCAAAAATAAAGCTTGAGAAGAGAATGGTTATCATTCACGTCCCAAGATGGCATTTTGACTTAGTGAGTTTGCCAGCCCACCGAGTTTGGTATTTCTAGATTAGAAAAAAGAAATAATTAGCCACAGTAGAAATAACGGAAGAAAAAAAGAAACATATTACCACCATTAACGCAAAAATATGTTCGCATTAACCGTAACAATGAACGAACTAAGCATCTTTATTTCAAGGAAAAACAAATTTAGGATTACTAGTGTCAACAGCATTATTGCAAAACATTTTTCATACTTGCAATCGTGAAAGAAAAATTCCATAGTCTAATAAAAAAACGTTTCGTTTCTTATGGATCCCCTAATTTCAGTATAGGTGGTTTGCTTTTGATAGGACCAATGAAGCGGAGTTAATTTGAAGCGTGAAAGATGACTCAAGATACCACCGAATTGTTATGCCGGTTATAATAAAACTTGTTTGTCATAAAATAGTTAAAGATCTACATGTTATTAGAGCTCGCTAGTTGGTTGTTTGAGGGGATAACGACACGAATGGTTTTTGAATTTTTCTTTAATGCTTAATGTGGTTTATGAATATTTTTGTTTGCTCAATTTAGTCCTTTAACTTTCAAAAATTCAATCAATGTAGTCATTTAGTTATTCCAACACCGTTAGCTGAAGTGATCATAATTTCTGTAAACTTAACTTTAGATTTGACATTTTGGCGTTCATGTGGCGTACAAATGACTTCCACACTACATCTTTATGATAATTTTGGCTCAACGAGAAGGGGACAAGATCTAAAGAAAATATACGTTGACTTGAGAAAAACCACGTGACAGTCTAAATCATTATTTTGGCTCAATAAATGCTAACACGTGATCCATGTCAGGAAAATGCATGTGTCATGACCATAGAAATGAGGTTTATACTTAAAATTAAAATAGAATTTAAGGTTTATTCATGATATTAACCGTTGTTTAGAAATTTTCGTTCGAAAACGTGGATCGACATTTCACGTGCCCATCAATAAATTTTGTACATAGGCATAATCAATATCATCCACGTGCTAGGGTGAGCCAAAGCCATCACCATGTGAAGTCAGAATCAAAAGAATCTGATGCTAAAGTCAAGCATTTGCTTCTTGTAAATGACAAAATAAAATAAAACTTGATGATCTGCTTCCCATAGAGTGATCCCAAAAATCTCCTCGTGTCTCGGTTTGTACTGCAATTTCGACCTTTTACTGACCTCGTTGTGTCCTTCACCGGTGGCAGCATCCATGCACGAGATCCAAGAACTCCTTCAAATCTTAATATTCAATTGATTTTCTTGATCTTCAGTGATTCTCAATTAATGTTCTTTTATGTCTTCAAGATTATGCTTTTAATTATACGAATAATAATAAAAAAACACAGGTACCGGATTTTCTAGCATGAAGTACTAGTTTAATCAGTAATTGATCTCTTCATTTAATGTGTAATTTTAATTTGACTGCAACATTTCCTTTAGTTATATCCTTGTAACTTGGGCAATGAAGTCTGGAAAAAGTCATAAACCTATTATATTTATGTCAATTCAGTCATAAATATTTCAATTGTCAATTAAGTCTTAAACATTTTGCATTTATGTCGATTGAATCAATTCAGTTAATTTTAAACTGAAACCACTAGTGTGGCACGGCTGGTGCTAACATGGATATTTCTTTTCATAAAATTTTAATGTTTTTCTTGTTTTTGGTCTTTTTTTTTTCTTTTCTTTTATTTGCTCCTTTTTTTTGAATTGACGGTCGACGACTCCCTCACCTGGGGTTGGGCAAGGTCGTGATGCCCTTGCCTATGGTCGGCGACCCTTGTAGGCCCTTAATGAAAAAAAAAAAGATTTAAGAAAATGAAGAATATAAGAAAAACCAAAAAACCATTAGAGAATAAGAAATTATAAATTATAAAAATGTTCACATTAGCTTCGGTCGTGCTACATAAGATGACCAACGTCCATGTCAGCGATATCGGCCAAAATTAGTTGGATTGACTTAATTAGTATAAATGCAAAATGTTTGGGATTAAATTGACATAATTAAAAGGTTTAGGACTGAATGATATCAATACAATGGATTTACGATTTTTTTTTACACTTTTCCAATGAAAATTAATGGAGATAGTGCGTTCTGTTCTTACGTATAACTTTAATAACAAAAAGACGTAGTTACAATATATAACGAGGACAAACACGGGTATGTACCAATTAAAGCATTTTTGTAGGGTACATAGTATATGTACTCTTTCTTTCATACAATTCACGTTCATCACCATTCGTAGGTTCATTGTAGATTGAGAAATTGACCAACTATTCAAGCCAATGGGTGAAAAAAGAGCACGGCGAATGTGCACCTAATCTCTTAAAAAGTTACTATAGCTCTATATAAAATCTAAAGTTTTCTAATTTGAACTCCAAAATGCATATAAGAAAAGAGAGCGTGCCCGATTTTTACGAGTGGCTGTCTTGTGATTAATCTTTATTTATTTCCATTTCTTGGGATGGGGGAGAGAAATTCCAGGGCACGTGCAACTTGTTTTGTATGCTGTATTTCTTTAACACCCACTTTTGCGGGCTCTTCTCTCGTCCGTAATGTGTTTGTTGGAGCTAAAAAAATTATTCTCAAATTAATTTCTAGACTTTCCCGAGTTTAGTTTGCTAAAAATGATAAATTAAGTCATGTACGAAGGAGTGTAGTTCATCGATAAATTCATATCTCTTTATCTATCTCTGAGCTGTTTGGAATTTTAAAAACTCCGTGAACATGCAGAAGAGAAATGCTATCGAAAACCATTTAACAGTCAGGGAAAATTTACTAGCTTACATTTAGGAAAATGGATTCTTTATCATGGAAGGGAAAAACACTTTGCTGGATAAATACTTTCTGGGTGTTTTCTTTGATCATAAAATGGTTTTCATTGACCCATTCTTTACCAATTGGGTGTAAACATATTATATAGATGCCAATTTAATCATAAATTTTTCCAAGTTTGTCAATTTGGTCCTCAATCTTTGTGTTAAATTCTAATGTAATCCTTCCAGTAAACTTTCATAAAAAATTGTTGACTCGGTGGTGTGCCACGTAAACAACTGGTGATGACTAGATTGACCCGTCAATGATTTCATGCAACAATTGATCGGAATGACTACATTGAAGTTTTGCGCAAAGGTTTATGATCAAATTGAAAAAATTAAAAAGTTTATAACTAAATTACCAGTCGTACAATACATTTAGGACTAATTGAGTAATTTTCCTGAAGAACTTGTCTACACCACCAATGTAAAAATTAAAAATTGACACACACACACACACAATGTCAAGTAACACTTATTTTTGTGTAATTAAAGTCAAAAGAGATCGATAACTTTTTTTTTATTAAAGGTAACTGATGAGCATGACTTTAATCTTCAGCTATCTGGAGGCTAAGGAGCACTTATAAGCCACGCGAAGCGGTTAAATGGTTAAGTAGTCTTTACAAGTGACTAACCAAACCAACTCAACATTGTTGTTGGTCGAGCATCTCTAAATCGAGTAGTCTTTACTTTATCAAACATATGATGCGACCCAAGACTCGTTGACTTAATTTAATGGTACGAGCACTAATACCCGCCTAATTGGAAACCCCGCAAACACTTGCAAGTCTCGGGAATTGATTAAATCCTTACCTATGCAGGTAATTTTCATTGTGAAGCAGTTTGCACGCTGTTAGCAGGAGCTCAACAAGTGACTTTCTACTCTTGAATCGAAAATTTCTAGACTCCCTACCTAGCTCCTCCAGTCTTGGGGGGTTTGCTTACACCACTCAGCTAATTCCTCGGAAGATCAAAGAAGTCGCATGTTGTTAGTCTGTGCTTCGTGATGCTGAGTCGAGATATGAGATCCAAGTGCTATGAACTTCCTTTTCTCTATGAACTTCCTCAGTTTCTAGTTCAGATGAAGTTTCTTCACATGGCAATTAGAAAGGCCAAAGTAATTAGCCAAGGTTAGGACAAAGGGAAAGGCTCAAATTCTTGCACTTTGCCGTGAGTAAAAACAAACCGGCGGAAAAAAGGCAAAAATGATCTTTGAGTTTTGGCCTAATGTGCGATGTGATCTCCTGACAGAGGATCCATCTGGCCATTCGTGCGGGAAAGCACACGGGGTTTGCCGTGCACAGTTAATGAGATGTCTGGTCGGTCTCGCATGATTCAAAACTTAAGAAAGCTTTTGAATAAGCTCCGAAGATCAAGCCAAGAAGCGGCAGGGGAGAAGACGGCCATCGGGATCAGGTTTCAACTCAAGGATCCCACGGTGATCTCTCCGAGGACGAACGCTCCTATGGGTCGTCATTCAAGCTAATTTCCATGGGCCATTTTCCGTACAAAACGCAGAGTTACGACAACGTTTAGGCCCTCCTTAAATCCATCCTCGGTTTCGAAGACCAAGGTTAGCCGCCGAAATGCAGTAGACGCACCTCTTTGCCGACATAGATTGTACGTATGGGGAGCCATTACATCACAAGATGCAAAACTTATGAAAATGACAAAAACGTCTCTATGCTTTAGTCTAACGTGTAATGTTATCCATAAATTTTTAATTTTTTTTCGATGTGGTACCTTTTCTATTCATACATGTTTAATTTATATCAATATTTAATATCCTCGTTCGATAATTCAAGTTAACATAATTAGCCGATGTGATTTTCAATTCGTTAAGCTTAAAAGAAGTTACACATGAATTGTTCGAGTAAAAAACGTTTATCTTTAATCGGGAAAAGGAAATTCAAAGTGGGATACCATCGTAATGAAAAAAACTCAAAGTTGGGCACTCCAACAGAGGCCAAATTTCCGCATAAAGAATTTAAATTTATGATATTGGGAAAAAAGAAACCTGAAGTGCCCACGTGTAACTCTTTTTGTCCACCGTTCAAACTTGAGATATTGGAAGTCTTATCGTCTTAGCAGATTTTGTTATCTTGAATTAGCAAAAAGATAATTTTAAACATTTTCATATGGTCAAGAAATTAAATTAAATATATATATTATTAATTTAGGGACCACATTAAATAAATTCATTGATGTTAAATTTCTGCATAAAGAATTCACGTATGTTTTCTAACGATTGGCATTAGAGCTATGAGTTTTCGATTATATGACTTATGTATCCGTGTGCGGGGGATGGTTTGATGAATTTTCGGGCCATTTTTTTTTTATTTATGAATTTTTGGGTTTTTTTGAACGAATTGAAAATCGGGAAATTTCCGGTAGAGAAAAAAAACGCTGACTCCGGCCAAATTTCGACAAACCACCACTCGGCTTCAGACCTATAGGGTCGCACCGCCATGGGCGACAAAAACTCTAAGTCAGCTCGACATTAAGATGATCACCGGAAGCGAATTGAGCGGCGGAAGTTGCGGTGGTTAGGGTTTGCATTCAAGGAAATTTTGCTCGATTCCGGCCAATTTCTTGGCCAAAATCGCGTTGAAGGAGAAGAAGTGTGTGGAACCCACACGCCAGTAAGACCGGCTGCGCGCGTGGGTCTCACTTACCTCGCGCAGGGCTCTGGCGCGTGGGATACACGCGCTTGCGTGGGGAGTTTACCATTTCTCCTTCCCAACCTCGTGATTTTTCTCTTTTTGCCCCCCCAAGACACGTGAGTTTACAATTTTGACCTTTCCCGAAAATGAATTTATAGCTTCGCCCTCGTTCATTTACTGGTCAAATTATGAAATAATTATTGTGCTTTACAATTTTCAAGATTCAATTATGAATGATTTGTTAGTCACCATTCACCAAAGTGGCCAGACCTTAAGATCTTTTGAATTTTGAAATCTATGATGGTTATTTCAATTACCCATGATTAATTGATACTATGATTGAAATTGATATGTTAATGTCCTTATTCCTTATTGATGTCTTGCGGAATCCTCTTTTGCTTTGTCCTATAATGGAGTTTTGCTTTTGATTTGTTTAGCACATCAACGTTCTTCAAATCCTTTCGCAATTTATTTATAGCATTTGATTATCTGGTGTTATTTTATTGCATGCATAAGTAAAATAGTTTTTTCCACATTTATTTGAGTTTCTGATTGACCTATAATAGGTTAGCGACAACTCCAAAATGAATTGATTTGCATATTTAATTGATTAAATTAAACCTCCAAAGTTGCGATTGGTCTGGATTTGGGAGAGTCTGCATTAAATGTTTGCTTAGCAATCCTTTGGCTTTGTCCTGATGGTTTACCTCCAAGAAGATTGCTTGCGACAAATTAGTCAAATTCAGGTTGGGCCGTTTTCAAGCCATTCAAATTTGACCTGACTCACCCATTTGACAAGATTACTCTTCACCATGCATGCACTAGCCAGACCGTAGAGGCTCAATCCGAGTCTGTAAATATTCATGGGTGCTTTTTCTTTATCATTAACTTTTGAAAATTGATAAGCCGACTTCACTATTTACTCTTCAAAGAGTGATGACACAGTCAACACTACATGTTTTCTCAAGGATGCTGCTAGCTTGATAATTTGATAATAGTTCACACAATTTATTTTGCAAGTGACGCAGTCAACCCTGCATGTTCAGGGAAGCGTGGATGAGTTCGAGCGACCGCAAGACCAGATGCAAATCTAAACCGGGGCATCGTATCGATGAGTCAGCCTTCCTTGCCTTATTCCCCAAAAGCTAGCGCACAAGGCGTCCAAAACCCGATTCCAACTCCAAATCACCACTCGACAAGGCTCTTCCCGCCCTCCGCCGCATCATCCGCCGCGGGCAAGGCTCGATACTCGTCAAAGGGTACGGACAAGACAAAGACAAGACAACAAACGTTGTGCCATGAATTCGATGGTGAATGAAACGGAGGAACGCCTAAGCCCTCTTCCCTATCCCAGGCGGAATCCCAACCTGCCAGGGCTCTTGCAAAACGCTTCCAAGGCATAAACCCCACTCGGTGCTTTCGACGATGACGACCCATTAAACAAGTCTTCAAGGGTGAAAACGACGAAACCATTTGTCAGAAAGGACGAGACTTTCTTGTCGAAACGAACCGGCCAAACTGAGTTATGATTAGTTTAGTATAATCGTCCTTATATGGGGACCTCTTCAAAACTCCTTTCCACGTAGTCATGTACGAAATAAAGTTACTTTCTTATTTTAAGGTTGCTGG